>JAOWBL010020341.1:0-34216 GCA_028564865.1 Zenarchopterus dispar
CATATACATATACATATATATATATATATATACATATACATATACATATATATATATATATATATATATTTACATTTTGCACCTTTTGGTGACATTGAAAGGTCAACATCTACTAGTACACAAGCAAAAGGTCATTAGAAATATTGATGAAATCAAAAGTTCTCAGCTTTATAAGAAATGTATGTAATGATTTGGATTCAAGTAAGCTACACCCATATTTGTAAAAAAAAAAACAAATCTGTGTCTAATTCTACTCTAATGGTTAGTAAGTGGATGTTTCTTTTTCCAATGAAATCGATGCACAATGAAATCGATGTCACATTTCTGTCACAGTTATACAGCAATGCAGCATCCCTGCCTCAGAGTCAAGCAGATGATCCCCTCGATATGTGATAAGCACTGATATTAAAGAAGGAATTTAGAACAAATGTAAGGATTTTTTCCTGAATATACTGAGAAATGCTGCAGGAATATTATGGATAACATAGATGCAAATTCATCCACAAAGTAAAGAATCTAAATAAGGATTAAAATGCAGTCAGCTCCAACTACACACACTACAGGAACATGATTATCCACATATGTGCATGTACATGCTTGTTCAGATGCAGCGCTGCACTCTCACTGCAGGCTGGACCTTGTAAAGGGGCTTTGGTAATCACTGTGTTTGCTTTCCCATTAGACTTCTCTTCAGATGTGAGGGCTACCTGGGTCGGTTCACTTCCTGAGGAGATTTTTTTTTTCATTCCCCTCCAAAAAGCATTAAGAAGAATCAGTGGTACAAACAATCAATTAGAAGTTGTCATAGAGACAACCAAACAGAAGTTTAGCTTTTGCCTAGTTGCATGCAACTAAATAACTCTGACTGGACTTTCAGGTCCAGGTGTAGTTGAAAGAGGAGCATAAACATTTTAGTTATGAGGTCGTACTCTGTGGGCCATCACTGCAGATGTTCACAAGAGGGGGATTTGAAAGATGGAGGCATGAAGGGAGGTGATGGAGCTTTCAACCGTGAGGGCCCTGAGAATTTACTGCTTACCTCGACATGAACAGAACAGGCTGCTTCACAGCAGAAAGTGATCTTTAGTCAGTGATGGACAAGGAGTCAAGAGGAACCCCGTCCTGAACCCTGACAGACTTTACAGTCACTCACATGAACACCTGAACCTGTGAGCTCAGGATTACCCAGTGACACAGCACTCATTTCACTTGTTACATCTTTATATACCTCAAGCCAACACAAAGGCATAACACAAAAAAATTTAATGTTGTTATGGGATAAAATATTGAGCCTCCATGAATTTGACACAACGCACCCAGGTAGGGTAAGCATGGAAATTTTCTTCCTTTTTCTTCCATTATCCTACTCTGAGTAGCACGCTCTTCCCTCACTGCCTTTGCCCTCAAGTTGTCAGTACTTTTACATGTATAGTATAGTATAGTTAACCTATGGCTAAAGCTCTTCTTAACAGGAGCCCTTTCTTTGTCCCAGGATACATATGTGAAGGGAAATGATTTACTACCTGAAATACGTCACATTGTATCACAAGTTATGGCTGTAGTGCCCACTCTCAGGTTGTTAGTACTATACGCTGTAAAAAATTAAAGGACAAAGCATTAAATCACATACCCAGTGGTTTGTGAAAAGTGGCCTCTTCTTCTCCGTCCAGGGTGGTAGATGGTTGGCATTTGGTAAACACTGGCCTTTTCCAGTTAGACTATAACATCACCCAACAAAGTCGAGACAAATCTTTGGTTTAACTGGTGGGAAAGTGTAAAAATGGTGACCAATGAACGGGACCGACTGACATCTCCGTGGATTTCATACATCTTGTTTACTTTCATTTTTATTTTCTCCTCTGCATTGCACCATATAATGAACATTTACATTCAGGAATTAGCCTGACTTCACCCAAATACAAAATGTTCAGTCTACTTCAGTTTCCGTTGAAACTTTTCTGTTTTGTTCATTTTTGTGTTTACATGCATTTAAAACTATGATTTCAGTCAGACTAGTGAAATAATTAGATTTTTATTTTCAAGCTTCAATTTGTATTAAATGATTTGTCATCCCTAAATGATTCCACATAATCCTAAATAAGTGGCATTACACACATTTTACTGAAAACCTTTGAGTCCACAGGACATAAAAACAAGATTTTAATCCACAAACCCTCCTGCGTGTGTTTTGATTGATTCTTTACTTGTTTCAGAATATGAGACAGTATTTTCCTTTTTGTCTTTACTGCATATAGAAAGTAAAAATTGCAGTTGTCAATGAAGACAAGAATGACACAGAGATGGTGTCACAAATGTGAAGAAAACATATGTGAACCCCTTGAAACTAACTTGTTTTCTGAAGAGTTACAAGTTACAGCTGATTTAATTCACCATGAAATGTAACCTGAAATTCTTCTACGCCACAATGATCAAGATAAACAAAGTGCTTAAGCTAAAAACACACAAACAGCTGTAACGTTTCATGTCTTTGGTAAACACACCCGGTGCTGGTGTAAAACTCAAATAACCCCTTGGAGATAATTGTTCCACATCCATTAGCAGCAGTGACTCCAAGCAAGTGCTTCCAGTAGTTTTGGTTCAGACTTTCACACATTTCAAGAGGATTTTTTTCTTTGCGAACTACTTCAGCTCATTTAAAGGTTCAATGCTGCATTTGAATGAGGTGAACTGCTCACTTGAGGTCTGTCGACAGCCTGTGTAGGGGTTTGAGATCTGGACCATTTCAAGAGCTGGCTTTTCTTTTTCCAAACTGTCTTACAGTGGATTTACATTGAAGCTCAGGGTCATCGTGCTGCCGTATCGCTCAGGTTCAACTAAAAGCTCTAGCTGCTGACCTGCTTCCCTGACATTATCATAGAGGTTATTCTGATAATTGATCATTCACTTTCCCCTCTGATAACCCAGCAAAGCAAGCCCAGAGGATGATGCTCCCTCTACCATACTTTACCACTGAGATGATGTTTTCATATTGAAAAGCTCTGACCCTGAGCCTTATATAAGCTGAATATTCCTGTTTCCATCTACAAATATCTGCTTACATATGATGGTAATCACAGCATTGTTGGCATGTTTGATCATTTCAAGACCTAATGTTTGCTTGCAACTCACGATCTGGTGTAAATTAAATGGTTCAGTTGTTGTTTTGCATTGTTTGATTCAAAGTTGCAAACTACAAAATCAGGTAAATGGCTACCAAATTAGTCTTGACGGATTTCATGAATTTTGTATGTTATGTTCGTGAGAAGTAAGAGTTAATTGTAAAGTAAAACACCATTACTAACAACACATTAAAATTCAGCTATTATGGGTTAAACAGCTGATAGTTAAAAACCTTAAATAAACAATACATATGTTAAAATGACTGGGTTAAAAGGAATTTTAAAAAGAAGTGATTCGGGAGTATTTTACCATGTATGTACAAGATATTTTTAGGTAATATTTTCTGGGTATTCTTTTTTTCTCAATCTCTCCCTTTTCTGATCTATAAATTTAAAGAAGAACCGAGGAAAGTATTTAGAGTTTCAATCAACAAAAGGTGTTCATCTTGCCCAGATTTATTCAGCACAAACATTGAGGGCAGGATATATGGTATTAAATGATCTCCACTTATAGACAGTTTATCTAACTAAGGACTGATCAACGCCTAAAAACTTTGAGGTTACTTAATATTCCTTTTCTGCATGATAAAGATAAACTAGTCCTGATTTGATGTCTTCTGAGATCTTATTTTGGGAGCTATGATTGACATCACTATGTGCTTGTGATGAACAGAAAACCTGGATTGTTTTTTTGTTTGTTTTTTTTGGGGGGGGGATGGGGGGGGTGTTTGTTTTATCAATCATAGTATTTCTAAACCACACTTCTACGCTTATTTCATTAATTGCAGTCCAGATGTACAAAACACTGACTCCACTTAGCATTTACAGAAATAGGATGCTTATAAATTCAATTATTTTTTCCTCCAGCACTGTAAAAGGTAAATGTATATTCCATAAGAACACAAGACGTTATAATTGTTTCTGTGTTATCAGTTTGAACACACTCCTTTGTCTATTTTTGTGATAAACATAAGATCACATATTACGGCTAATTAATGCAGAAAACCAGCTAATTTCAAATTCCTAACATACAACTTCTTATCATTACACTTAGTAATCCAGGGACTGAACCCAGCAAAATGGAGGTGTATATTATATTCCAGATCTGATCTTCCACCCCCCCCAAAAAAATTTTTTTAATAAACAAATTCCAACACTTCACTTAATCTATTCAGTTCAAGCTTTTTACAGACAGTACGCTACGTGTAAGCCCATCATGTTAAAGTGTATGTAGGTGTTTTGGGTTCAAGAAAGTATCAATGTTCAAGAAATATGATGTAAGGTGAGTCAAACCCTGCAGTGTTCACAGCTGAAAAGGCTCCTTACTGGGCAAGGTTATGTACAAGCCATAGTTATCAATCACAAACAGCGAGGACTGCGTAGCAACCAGTTGGCAGAAGGGGATGATGGCTTGACACGACTTGGCCTTCAGTGACTGCTCAAATTCCAAGCCATTGCTGGCTGAAAGGATCGCTTGCATAATCCGTAGTTTGGTGGCACAAGAAAGCATTCATGCCTCATTTTGCTCCGTTTTTATTGGCTTTTTATATGCGACTTCGTTCTGTATACCTCCATATGTTGCTTCCAGTCTGTGGTTTTCTTTGGAGATAATTAATAGTCTTTCATTAGAATATGAATTGACGTTTACTTCAAGTCTGTTCATTTTCATGGTGGTACAAGCCTCCGCTGTTAAAAAAATAAAAATGATTTCAGACATAAATATCCAGGCATATAAACTAATTTTTATAAAAATGCCACAGTTAAAAATGTCTTGTCAGTGTAACTGAGTGATGTAAGCGTTGGGGGCCTCTAAGGGCCCAGGGTGTGTGGCACGTTGGTGACTCCAAGCTGCACTAGTGATCCGGGTCTAAAAGCCCCATCTTGGCAGCTTAGCAAAACCTAAACATAAACACATAACTTCTGTTTAAATTGTGGTACAAATCATCCAGCCCCACCGCTAGAGTAAAACATTGGCTTTCCATGCTTTTGGAAACTATGAATATGTATAATCCCAATATTTCTCTCTCTACATGTTTCCCACCTTGTCAAATAGATGCTCTGTCAGGATCAAGATATTTTCCTCACTCTAGCTGAACTGTCTTGGTGATCAAACCTAACAGTAAAGGAAAACAAACGTAAAATAATGATAAAATACAAAGTTTGGGATCTTATTTTACTAAATATGCCCTTGTGTATTGTTTGGTAAAGCTTGCACACACACAGGATAAGGCACACAGCCATGGCACACTGCCACAGAGTTTCCTGACAATCATTGAGATCATGTGTATCCGTGACTTCAAGAACCATAAACTGGTTATATTTTACTCTGGCAACTGCTCTGAATTACGACAGTTTCAAAACTCGGAAATTCCTTTGGCTATGTGTTCACTCGGTTGCATATCCAAAGCATGCGCTCATTTTAACTTACTAAAAATGAAATCGTTTTTGACAAGTTACCACCACCAGACCTTATTTTCCTGACACTTCCAATCCCCAGTGTTGATTTTCATGATGAGACCTGAGCTCAGATTTTTGAATTTACCAAATCTCCGACAAGCTTTCACGCATCCTTGTTGCAGCAGAGTGGGAGATGAGCAGTCATGATACATGAGACATGGCACACTGGCACTTCTCTCTCTTTTTTCTCTCTTTTCTTCCTTCCGTCACAGAAATGCCATATCAGTGGCTCGTCCCACAGACCCGAGCTTTGAGAGTTATCTCTTACTTACTATCCTTACTTTCGTCATTGTCTCCATGTGCAGATCAGGGGGCGAGGAGTTGTTACACAATGTCCCACAGCGGTGAGTTTACATAGCTCAGATACTCGCCGAGATACCCCGGCCTGTCACTGTGCACATCGCCCACCACAAAGAAAACTGATAGGAAGTAATCAGTAAATGGTGGTTTTAACTGGCAGGGGCATCTGACTTGAACTGGACCTCACAGGATTTCCACGTTTTCTGCACGTTAGACAGATATTATCACAACAAAACCTGCTGTGTTACAGTTGTCTTTAAAATAAATTTTTATGATACTTTTTTTTTAATTCTACGCAACTTACTTATTGCCATTAAAAACTATTCATGATTCTTATTCTTACACTATTTTGTTCTGTTTTGAGGCCTCTTGTGCATTAGTTTTTGTCTAAATGATATACTCTTCCACTGACAATACTATGATGCTGATGTTAAGAAGTTACAATAAATGAAGTTAAAATTAAACATCAGCTTTGCGAATGTGGAGATTTTGACAAGTTGTCACTTAATATAACATATTTTTTTGTCAAAAACTTTCAAATATTGGAAACAAAGTGAAAATTGAAAATTAAAAGGATGTGAATGACCTAACTTTCTTGTTTCAGAAAAGCTCCTAACAGCCTTAAATATTGTGACCACTTGAATAAGTAATTAATTTGAAGACCAGCAGTTCAAGAGATCTGCCGTTTATAACGCTGAAGCCATGCCTGAAGGATGGCCAAAGTTTTGCGTTTAAGCAAACGTTTATGATTATCCAAGAGTGCTCAACAAAGCCACCAAAGAATCTTGGCAACTCCAAAGTTCTTCCAGAATCTCATTTTTCTCAATTAGACCAAATGTCTCTGCTTGATTCTGCTTCTTACTTAGTCTAAGATGATAAAATTATCATATTCTTTTTGGTGAAGTGACTTAATCAAAATCAGTATGTCACTCAAATGTATTAAATAGGCTGTGTTGTGCAGTAATACATTATCTAAATCCTGAATGCAAACATCTTAAAATTTGAGCTGTAAATGAAAGTACACTGCATACCAAGTGTTAACAAATGATTTAAATCTCAAAACCTGAACAGAAATGTTTTAAGAAAGGCAGCGGTTCTTTTTTTTTCTTTTTGTTATAGGCTTAACAAGACAGCTGATGTCTAAGCATTACATAGATGTCTTTAAAGGAGATGAAGACATGAGAAAAAACTGTCATGGACTACAAATGTAGTGTTTCAGGAGTAGTGTCTGTAGTGTCCTACGTTTTAGGACACAATGGACACAATATATTCAGCATTAGCACCAATATTTCACCTCAGTTTGCTTGTGAAGAACCCGGAGGTGGAGTGGCAGGACATTTTCATTGCATCACTGTTCTGCATTGGGAGGCAGTAACAAGGGCAAAACATAGTGACAGTGATGCTCCTGTACCTCAGATCCTTCTCAGAGCCTGACATGCTGTGTAATAATGCAGCTGATGCTGCATTGTGCATCCTCTGTTCAGTTTGTGTGAAATACCAAGGATGAACAGTAGCAATTTAACAAGGATGACGTTTTTCACCAATATGCCGCAATTCACTGATTCTGTCATCAGCCCGACGCACGGACCACCTTCCAATTTCTAAGTAAATCATCATCCTGTCAAAAATGATCCCCACACACAGTTATGTTTACTGATATTATACTGACAGATATACTGATAGTAAAGACATCTCCACCAGGAAAAGCTGTAGGCTCTGTACCTGAAAGGTTGGAGCTTCTGCAACTTGCACTCCAACAATAATTCAAAGTGATCAAAATCATGTCAAGGATAAAGTAAGTATAAAAACCTCACAATACATGAAGCTAGTTTTTTATTGTCAAAACAGCTGCATATCTAAATTGTTAAGCCACTGTTGTGTTGAAGTGTCTGCTCGTGGCTTTGCCAAACAGATCTCTGACCTATGTCCTTTGACATTCAGGGTCGTGGTATTTTGCTCCTGCTCTCCATCAGACTTTCTATTTCGCACATCTGACTTTTGTAATGTTTTTCTGACACAGTGGGTAAATGAAAGAAAGCAAAGTACTACAAATAATTAACACGGTCCAGTGCAGCACAGGCTTCCCTGTATCACCTCATCTGGGTTCTGATGAAACAAGCCTGTGTATTGTAAAATAAATTCATTTTAGTTATTTCCATTCACACATGTATAAACACAGCAAGTTCACTCACACAAAGATTTTATTATCAATTTATACACTGCTAAACTGTATCTGGAATGGTTTTGCTTAGTCTCAAGACCAGAGGGAAGTGTCACCTTGTTTGTCACATGGCGCCATTTAATAAAGTGCTTCCACACCAGGAGCTGTTTGGTCCGCTTTAAACTCAGCAGAGTTTGTTTCCTCTGGTAGTCGCTTCATTTGGCCAGGTGTGAAAGCTCATCTGAATGCTGGTGGTGTGGACCAAACAAGGAAACTCTTGACCGCTGGAAAAAATGGGTCTCGGTTTACTTCCAAGTGACCCCTGATGTAGTTTGGTTACAGTGGGAATGCAAATGGACTATCCACTGAACCAAAGAGAGGAAATGACATAGCTTGTTGCCTTGCCTGCTGCGTTTATTGGACAGTTTCTTGTGTAAAACCATAGACTGTAGATGTTACTGTTAGATGATCCGTAAGGCACCCGTAGGTTTTCTAAAAAGCAGATTTAAAGCCTCTTTTTCCCTATACAGCACAACACCACGTTGCTCAGAATGCTGACTGGGACCTGCATACTTTATGTTAATCAAGGTTAGCTGTTGATACCAGCTCCTTCAGGTGATAGATGCGAAAGAACCTGGAGAACTGCTGGTGGACTTTTACAGCGAATATACATTTTCATGTGTTGTTTCTGTGGTGAAATCAGAAATTACCGCTGGATTTAGTAGACACAGGGTTACTACAAGTTCTGATTGCTTCACTTAGTGTCGAAACATAGCTATTGGCTAAGCCGACTGTCATTCAAAAGGCTACACCTATAAATTTGTTATTTTATATAAATTCACCTAACAACCCGCCTCCCCACTACCACCACCACCACCACCCACCCACTCTCCTCTCAAGTTTTCATGGATGGGAAGTCTCCTACAAAGTAGTACATTTTAAAATGGGAGTCGATTGAGACTGACTCGTTTTTGGAGCCAGCCTCCAGTGGTCAGTCAAGGAACTGCAGGTTTTGTTTTTCTTCATTGGCCTCAATACAGAAGTAAGATGTGAAAAACCTAAAAGTAAAAACAGAAAACCCAAGACTGCATAAGTTTGGTGTTGTTCCCTCATTTGATTCTGAGTCGAATCAGGCGGCTGAACAAGATAGATTTCGGTTTCCTGGTCATTTAATGAGCCAGGTTTTCTTCCTCCTCAGGCTTTTTGTCTTCCTGTCCAGTGATCATTTCAGGAAATACAAGTAACAGTGTAACACTGTCAAGGTGGTTTGGTCCACTTTCAAAAGTGCAGCATGCAAAAGAACCAAACCAAATGAAGGGGTGAAGTTTTCCAGCATTCCCAGCCCAATTCACCTGAGTCTCCGGGACTATCCTGGTGTGAGTGTACCTTTAGCTACTGTAGTTTAGGGCACACACTTCACAATCACTGTATTTCAATCACTGTATCATGAATGTGTGCAAATAAAAAAGCAGGTGATGCTTCACAAATTAGCAGCATCGCCATACAGCTGTTGTGTGACACATCAGCGACAGCACATAGGGTTTTAATGTGGCACGGAGAGGTGACAGAGTTTGTGGTTGGCTCACCATACAGACCTGCTCTATCCAAACCTGCTCAGTCCCTGCGTCAGACCTGGCCATGGAGAGAAGGGTTACATTATAGAGCTTTGGCCTCTCTCCTGTAGTTCACAACTTTTTCAGCACGGGAAAATGTCATGGATGGAGTTTCTTATTTCACACAATATTTCGTTTTTTAATCACATGTTTCAGCTCTTGGCTCAAGCAACTGGGAAACTCAGCACCTAGCTGAGTCCAGAAACGCGTCTGTGCTATCAGCCACTCCGTCAAAATCTATTTACCATCCAAACACAGCAATAAAATTTATTCAGAGTTGAAGCACTGATTTAAAAAGTCACTTGGCTGTACCTTTTTAGATGCTTTTCCTGATATGGGATACTTCTAAGATTTACATAAATGCTTTGCAAGCCTTTCACGGAGAATGTAGAGCTCATGACCAATAAAAGCAGAATAGATTTTTACTTCTGCATAAGATTTCTTGCATCTCTCATGACTTCCTGACACTCTGGAATGGACTCTTTTCCGACCACCATAAACATAATGTGAGCTGAACCTCCAGAGCAGGAAGGACAGACAGGGATAGAGGATTTAACCCATCAAACTGATAAAACTTTCCCACAACCCCCACCAACCCCTCTCTGACATGTTTTAAACAGCTCCATGTGCTCCACAGCTTGACCTCTGGCTTCCTCTTTATAAGGTGTGGAGTCCTGGTCAAAGAGGGATATCATTCAGCATAAAAAGGAGTGTGCTACAGCTTAGAGCTATCTTTCCTTAGACATGTGAGGAGTAATGCAGAGGAATTTGCAAACATTTGCTGAACATTATCTTGTTACAAACACTCCTAATCCTCACTTTTTTCCCTGATAGGGGGGAGAGATAATGGCTCTTCCTGAGGGAGAGCGTCATAGAAATTGTTTCTGCTAATGTGCCAAGCTCTCTTTGCCAGACCCGTTGCAACTTAAGCGACTGATAAAGTTGTTGATCTGTTGGTGAGCTCCCTTCTGAGATGATAATACCGTAAAATGAGAGTCTTGGGAAAACAAAACATCATGGAGTGATTTTTGTCTTTCTTGTATGGACCCCTGCAAATGTCTGCTAAATGCCTATTGATGCTTCAGTTGGGGATAAATATATTTTGGGGAAACACCTAAAAAGGAGAGATACATTTTGCTATGCTCTTTTGGTCAATGAGAGCTCTGGGAAGTCAGCCCTAAGCCTTTGTTTGTGCAAAACCCATGTTTGATCTGGTTCTTTTGATAGATGTTGCCTTTTATTTCAAATATTTATGGAAATACTGTACAACAGTCTTGTGTGGTCCTTTGTCTAATGAAACACACTCACGTACGTCACTCGTTGCCATCAGATCACTGGCCAGTACACAATGTTCACTGTGGACTTTGGTTTCTGAAGGCACACACGTGGCATGGGGTACGAGCAGTGGGTGTTCATCCTCCTCAGGGGTCATCGCATGTGTGAAAAAGTGCAAAGAGGGTCCCAGTTCTTGCCCTTGACTAAACAGGCCAGCTGTGTTTGGTGCTGTCAGCCTCATTGTTCTCTGGTCCATCTCCCCTGGACCACATGAGCACCCTCGAAGGATTGCAGGGGGATTAACACACCAAAGGAGAGGATGTGAAAAGTTCAAGAGCAAGTGTTCAGGGGTCAGAAGGGGGTTTTTACATTTGATCTCCTCAATTATTGTACTGGGATGTGGTACCCTGATTGAACCTGATGAGCCTCGATTTGTCAACCTATCAAGGGTAATTTGCTCACCTCTTTGCTCACACCAGAGATTCTGCTTGTTGGAGGGGCACAAGATCACCTGAGTCTGGTGTTTCCATGTTGAGTGCAACAGAGAGGAGAACCGCAGGTTGTTTTGGTTTAAGCTGACAAAGGGGAGATTGGGGGTGGTGGTCACAAACCACACATTGCTTTGTTTTGTCATTGTGTTCAACAACACCGTTTTCATTTCTTTGAAGCACACAGCTGAAGTAAGATCCCACATATTTTTATTTCTGTGCAAAAAGAAAAGATGGATGAGGTGATTTTTGTGCATATTAGATGAATTTGACAATTCTGCGTGGACAGATGTATTGTTATGCCACCCTGAAGGCATGTGTAACTGTATCAAACATTCGCTCTGGGGGGAATGTTCACGTTTACGGAGAGACAGAGGCTTCAGGACTGCACCGCTCAACCTGTGGAGTCTGTAGTTATATTCACCACAGATTTCTGCACAAACTCATCTCACGAAGATCTGATCAGATGCTGGTCAGACAAGACAGTTTGGACGTCCTGGGTTTGTGCTGCAGCTTCCTTGTGATGACTTAACAGATGTTTAGTGATAGGTCTGCTAGTGTTCCTGTGTGCAAGAAGGAACTTGCTCTTTCCAAAAAAAAAAAAATCAACAGCAACCTGTTCCTCTAAATATGAAGAGGAAATTTCCTTGCAGCCAAAGCATACTCTTTTATGCATTTACCACCATCTTGATAAACATACATAAACAACACAATGGCATAAACAAAAGGATTTGTGTTGTAGCAGTGATGGCTGAGCGTCTCTTCACTGGACGGTGTTTTTCAAAAGCTGCATTGAAAAACATGGCACTTCTCTACTTGAAATGTGATAGCAATTCCTGAGGTCTGAATGAAAAGTCTGTGACATACTTTGGTCAAACTACCACAGCGATGGTGTCCAACACCTCCTTTTCAATCCGAGCTTCATTCTCTTTTTATAGCCTTCAGTGAGAGACACGAGCAACTTGACCCAGTCCACCTTTATATTCCAAGAGGTGTCCATTATTTCAGATCTATCCTACAGCTTTGACTTACTATGCAAATTCAAATTTATACACAAATAATATTCTGTCTTTTGAAGCACATTCTTTCCATATAAGACTACAGCATGTCTAGCCTGAAAGCTTGCACTACCACCTGCCAAATTGATAGAAAGGTACTTTGGGTAATGTCATTCCCAGATATTTATATTTCATTACATGTCTTCAATTCAGCGACAGCAATATTGCTGATTCCCCTTTTAGGCACAATATCATAACATTACATTTTAGGCACGTATGTCACCAGGTGACAATGGGCCCATACAAGCGTTGAGCAGATGCATTGAACAAATCAACAAGGGGATGTGTCATAATTTTATCTAACTGAACAAAAACAAAACTGAAGTAGCTATGTTTTAAACAAAAGGAGAGCATGTAAGAGCCAGCACACAGCTTCAGGTATTACAGCTACAAACCACCCAAAATCCAGATGTAGTCCTGGACTCAGACCTGAACCTTCAGAGAACATGAAGACAATTACAAAGTTGGCCTCCTATCGCCTGAAGAACATCTTCAGGATCAAATGAGTAATGTCTCATCAGGATCTTGAAAAACTCATCCATGCATTTATCTTCAGCTGAATTGATTACTGCAACAATAGCTTTACAGGTCTGCCTAAAAAGTCAGTATGAGCTACAGTATGATCCAGAATGCTGCTGTTCTCACTAGAACTAAGGAAGTGCATCACATTACTCCACTTCTGAGGTCTTTACACTGGCTCCCTGTATCTCAGAAAATAGACTTTAAAGTACTTCTGTTAGTTTATAAATCATTGAATGCTTTAGGACCAAAATGCATCAGAGACTTGTTACGATATCAGCGATCCAGACCTCTCAGGTCTTCTGGTTCAGGTCTGCTCTGTGTCTCCAGAATCAGAACAAAACATGGAGAAGCAGAGTTCAGCTCTTATACTCCACAGATCTGGATCAAACTTCTAGAAAACTGTAGAAATGCTGAAACCCTCAGTTCCTTTAAATCAAGGTTAAAAACTCATTTGTTTACAGCTGCCTTTAAGTCATTCTGAATTTAAATTTAAACAACGTTAACATTAGTACTACACCGTAACTCTACCTTAAGTCTAACTTTATTATGCTGCTTCACTGTAACTGATCTTTTCCCCCTTCTTTTTACTTTTTATGTTTTCATTATATAAAGCACCTTGAATTGCCATGTTGCTGAAATGTGCTGTAAAAATAAACTGGCTTTGCCTTGCCTACAAGCCATGCGTTAAACTGACTGAACTTTGGAAAACAATACTCTGCAGATGTAAATGCTGAAGTAACATAATCGGTAATACACTAATCTGAAATCAAAGTACAGCTCCTCCATCACATATCTGCTCTACAAACCCTAGTGCTCACTTTCACTGTTTCAGTATCTTCTGTATTAGTGATGAAATCATTAAACAATCAGGAATTCAGACTGAATTCAGACACAAATATCTTTGCTGGGATGTAAAACACTAATTAAAGTAGTGGCAGAGTTTCATCAGTTCATTTGATTGTTCTTTTTTTGTTTGCTTTTTTTGAAACTAATATGGCTACTGAAAACTTTGTTGCTGGTAGAAATTAATTTTAAGTTTTTGTAGAAAGGTTCCTCTAAAAATAAACTAATAAAAATCTAGGTTGATCTTATTAATCAGCTCCTCGGGTCAAGCGTGCACAGCTCCATCCCATAATAGAAACCCATACTCAAATAACTAACCACGGGGATCATCTTTCCTACTTCAACCCAAACTCTGAGGATAACCCCAGGGATATTGTTTTTCAGACTAATGATGTCCTATAACTGGAATCACTTTGGGCTTCATATGAGTAGGTCTAAATGGCCTATAACTTTTATTTTGTCAATTGTCCAAATACTTATGAGCCCCAGAAAACCGAAATACTTAGCATCATGCTGTGTTGATTTATACTTGAAACACTGTCATGTTAGAAAAAAATACATAAAATAAGAAGTAGGATCATTATCTCATAAATTATACAATAAAACCTCTGTTTACAATCTGGAGGTGTAGTCCTCTGCCAGCCAGAAGAAAGAGAACAGGTCCAAAACACGTTTGAATTGGCTTCACTTTTCAGACCCCAAAGGCTTTCATATTCAACCTCAGTTCCAAAAAAGGTTGGCATGTGTAATTAAAAGGAGCATGTAGAGATCTGCAAATTTCATAAACCTATATTTTATTCCCCAGAGAACATACAAACAGATGTTAAAACTGGAAAATATTAGCTCATTTTAAATTTGATGACAGCAAGACTGGAAAAATAGCTGGCACAAAAACCACGCACAACTGGAGGAGCATTGGACTGCTAATTCGGTTAATTAGGCAACACGTCAGTAACATGAGTGGGTATAAAAGGAGCACTTCAGAGATGCAGAGGCTCTCAGATATGAAGATGGGCAGAGATTCACTTTTTTTGGCTCTGGGGCCTTCAATAGAAAAAAAGCTTGACAGGAAACTTGCCGTAGAGAAACGGGGAAGACATCCAGTAAAGATTCACAGGCCGTGACTCAAACCTGGACTGGCTGCACAAGAGTGGTAGCCTCTGCATATGCTGCACCTGCTCAACCAAGTGACGTCTGACATTCACCAATTTGTGACAAGCCGTTTTTAAAAATTGTGCAACAATTTTAGGAAAATGTCCCTCAATGTGAAATTGCAAAGACTTTGAAAATCTCAACATCGACAGTGAATAATATCAAACAGTTCAGAGAATCAGAAGGAATCTGTGCACAAGGGACAAGGCGGAAGGTCAGATGCTCTGATCTTTGCGGTCAGGTGGCACTGCATTAAAAAGAAGTATGATTCTCTACTGGAAATCACTGCATGGACTCAGGAACACTTCCAGAGATCGCTGTCTGTGAACACGGTGCAACCCACAAATCCAGTTTATAGCTCTCTCATGCAAAGAAAAAGCCATATGTGAACACAATTTAAAAACACAGCTGTCTTCTCTGGCCCAAAGCTCATTCAAAATGGTTTGAAGCAAAATGGAAAACGGTTTTGTGGTCAGATGAATGAAAATTTGAAATCCTTTTTGGAAACCATGGACACTGTGTCTTTCAGCTTGTTATTAGTTCTTAGTTCAAAAGCCTGCATCTCTGATGGTGTGGGGTTGCACTGGTGTCTGTGATGCGGGCCGCTTACACATCCAGAAAGGTACCATCACTGCTGAAACGTACATAGAGGCTCTTGAGCAACATACGGTCCCATCCAGGCAGCATCTCTTTCATGGAAGACATTGCGGCAAGAATTTCAGCAAGACAATACTAAACCACATACTGCATCCATCACAACAGCATGGCTTTGCAGGAGAAGAGTCTGGGAGCTGAGCTGAACCTGCAGTCTAAGCCTCTCACCAATAGAAAACATTTCGTGCATCATAAAGTGAAAAATCCAACAACAAAGGCCCAGGACTATTGACCAGCCGAAATCCTGCATCAGACTAGGATGGGACAGCATTCCTCTCTTAAAGTTCCAGGAACTCTTCTTCTCTGTTCCCAGACGTTTACAGACAGATGTTGAAAAAACGAGGAGATGCTACACAATGGTAAACATCACCCTGTACCGACTTCTTTGAGATCTGTTGCTGCCATCAAATGCAAAATGGGGATAATATTTTCCATGAAATGTCAAAATATCTGTTTCAACATCTGATAACTGTTTATGTTCTATTGTGAATAAAGTATCGGTTTATAAGCTTTGAAAATCATCACAGTCTGTTTTTATTTACATTTTACACAGTATCACAACTTTTTGGGAATCGGGGTTGTATGTACACTTAAAAGCTGAACTTGATCATATGTGGATTTTAATAACAATCTACCCCAGAGCTGTTAAGACATTTTAGTGGTGTCCACAGTGGATGGATCAGCAGACCAAAGCTGACATTGCTGGACTCACATCACTGGCATGGCTAATTAAAGGAATGCATCCTGTCAGCCAAACTTTTTTTTTTTTTTTTTTTTGTACAATTACACACACACTGTGATGGACAGAGCAGACAGACCAGAGACACAGAAAATGTTTGATCATGAACATCTCATTTATATGAGCAAATAAACAAACTTTTACATAGAGTCTCAAAAAGCCCATAAAAGAGGTCAAAGTAACATAACTAAACTCAACTCCAGACTGAAAGAACACACACACACACACACACACACACATCAGACATGCTGAGACTTTTGCTAAACTCTGTCCAAGAGTGAAGTGTTACCATCAGCGCTGCTCTGGCTCTGTCCGGTCAGCTTTTCTGCTCAGAAACAGAGCAGCGGTGACAGCAAGGGAACCATAAGAGACTGTGATATTGTGTGGTCGATCTTAAATACTCAAATCTGATTAACAGTGGAGTTTATTTTATTAGCGGATGAGGAATTCAGTTTATTTCACACTATGAATTAGCGTGGGTCTCCAGGGCTCTACAGATCCACGGTGTCCAAGTCTCACACTGGTCAGACATCTATATTCCTGCTTATGAAACGATACTGGCCATTTGAGAGTTCGCTTAATAAATCTCCCTCATGTGGACTTTGACGCTTTTACGTCCATGCGTGAAACATAGCCATCCCCAGGTAAATGATGTCTTTCAGACCTATGTCTAACTAATCCTGTTAAGGAGTCATCTATAGCAAAGACACAGAAGGTATCTCAAGCTCTTATAAAATACTTCTGGGTGAAGCAGGTGCAAACAAATAAATATGAATAAAAAAAATAAATAAAAATCCTGTCAATCTCATGACGATTGTGTGTGCCACACTGCACCTCTTGACAAATTTTGTTGCGGTGGTGCAGAAAAAAAAAAAAAAAAGACATTTTCCAAACAGCTATTTTGGCTTGACACACCAGAAGTACGGTCCATCTACTGGACCGAGGCTGAAAGCAGCACACAGCATTCATTTGTGGAGCAATAGTAAATCTGTTAATTCAGACTGATGTCTTTATGATTTTCTGGAGTACGGCATGGCTGCCAGTCCCCCTCACTTGCTGAATAAACAAAAATTTGTTCGGCTCAAATAAAATTTGATGAGGAGATAATTTTGCAAGCATGGAGCATAAAGGTCCCTCTTATGTGCAGAAGTGCTGCACTTTGAGGATAAATCAAATAAAGGTCTGACAAGGTAGCTCAACACATTATGGACAAGATGATAGAGGGAGATATGGTTGGTTTAGTCCACCTCTTGGTTTCATGCCCACAAAACAAAATCAAAAATTCTTTTCTGCTTTCAGAAATCACTCATTTTAGGAGGATTAAAACATTGCAATCTCATACAAAGTCCTGATTAAAGATCTGTTTTGGGACATCCTGTTTTAAAGAGAAAGTACTAAACTCATTTAGAGGTTTTGAATTTTATTTTTGACATATACAAGAAACATTTACATACCTTAAAGTTCACAAAATCTATTACATTACTTAAAATGTGCATAGTTACAGCATGTCTTGTCACCTTCAGTCTGAAACACTTTTATTTAGCTCCTGTCCCTTTAAGACATGCCTCCCAAAAAGGTTAATTCTGCTTTAATTGGTTCATTTCTTGATTTTGATATTTGCTTATTTGTTTTTGAAGTGTACCAAACTAGCCACTATGCCGTTTTCATGACGATGAGGAAACAAATGAGCCATCTCTGATAGTTCAGGGGCAGTGCCTCATGTGGGAGATGATAAATCCCATGCAAGATGATTATGGCTTTGGTGGGTTTTTTTTCTTCATTTTTTTGAGAACTTTTATATGCTTAAAAGCCTTTATAATCAAGGGAAAGAGAGATAAAAATCCACAAAGTGTAAAATATCCTAATTTCACTCATAGAGAATTCTAACTGCATGAGGCAGCTCTCTCTCTCTCTCTTTTTTCTTTTGTCGTGATCGGCGCTCAGCTAAAACCCACAGAAACAGCCCTCTAATCTGGGATCTCATGAAGAGATAAATCCTGGAGCTGCTCCAGTGACAGTGAATTGGAAACCGACATGGTGGATTGTGCAGTGACTGTCTGAGCTTTGGCTCTCAAGTGCGTTTGACAGTAACAGTAGGTGCACCTAGTGAATGGACACAGCATATCTCAGATACTCTCAAAACCCTGGGAACCATTATATGTGAATGTGATATCCATCAATATCAGAAGACCAGTGACGGGTTGTGTTTCTTGGACGTAGCTTTGACAGAGGTTTTAGTTGCAAGTGCACAAAAAAAATTGGAAAAACAAATGTCAGGTTTGCTCTCTTTTTTGGGACTTTAAGACCAAGAATTTCCCCAGTAACCCACTGGAAACCTTGACATGCTTCAACGGGAAGATTGAGCTGGAGTCTTCTTTTCTTTTAGATGAAAAAGAAAAAAAAAACGTAAAAGGAAAAGAAACCACACAGATGAACTCCCTGCTAGCTTTCCCTTCTCAAAATGAAAATGCATATAAAAAGCTGCCGATAAAGAACATTCACTCCTTCTAAAACGCAGATGAAAATGAAATCTGAGTCCCAAAATCTCTCGGGAGCAGAGGAAGACGAATGATGAGTCATTCATTCAGCGGGATGACAAACAGTTGTGTTGCAGAAAGGAGAAAATTCCAAAGCAATGGAGGCTCTACTCAGGCCACTTTGATCTCTGAAATTCCTTGTTTTCCTTCATGAGGAATCCTGGTATGTGAAATATACACAGGTTCATGGAAATAGGTGAAAATCTGCAGCACCCTTTTCTGGATTTTACTTCTTTTCGAACAAGCATCAGTGTGTCTTGTGTACGATATCAGATCTTCCTCCTTTGAAGCCAAAAAGCCAAAATGCCTACATGTCAAAAGCCTTTTTTTTTTTCTATCTACTCAAAACTAACAAAAGACCGGTTGCCCTGGTCTTCCTCTCACACAGATACTCACTCAGTCCCACATATGACAACAGCCCATGTTTATCCCTCTGACGTCCCATCCCGTGCATCCTGTTTGCGGCAGCATCTTCCATTGTTGCCATCTGTGTCCCCCTGAGCAGGTACAAACACTCTTTCCATTGTGGTGGAGCTGTATTGTGGATACAGTGAAAAGAATCTCTGCTTATGTGCTTTAGTTTTGTTATCAACATTTTTCTGCTTTAAGTGGATGGAAAAAAAAGAGGTAGGGTGGAAAAAACAACTGATAAAAACAGAGGACAAAAAGAAAGCCACACAAAGAGAAACCTGGATTTAGTCTGGCCATGTGGTTACCAAATAGGATCTGTTTTCTGTTTTTTTTTTTATTAAGTCAGGGTGGGTGAGGTCAAGAGCCCACACTTCACCGTCAAAAGTGAGGCAGCTTCTGGAGCGTCACCCCAGCTGATGTCACACTAAAGGAAGCCCTTTGAAGGGAATGGGGGCAGAGGGACATCCAGGCATCACAATGCGGCGTTGTATGCCAGCAGCATCACAAGGACATGACGCTATTCCTGTGTAGCGTGGGCTTCACAATGCGCTGTATATTTGCTATAACGTGAGCATCGTGATGAGGGGCCTCACCAAAGTGCAGCATCAAAGTGATGGGGATGTGCTTTTGCAATCAGGCATGAGTCAACAAATGATTTTAGCCGTCCATCTGAAAACAAAATCTTTATATATCCCGATCAGCTGCGTTGTGAAATACACAGATGGGTTTATTTATTTTCTTCTTGGGTCTCATTTTTCAAGTGAATGATATGTCCTGCATACTCGTAAAAGGCGCAAACTTTTGACCAATAATACATCAAAATATTAAAATCTCAAAGATGTGAGAAAAGGAGTAACACTGCCCTCTAGCGTGAAATAAAATGTGTAAAATTCACCTTATAACTGCGTTTTAATATCGAGAATTAAGTGCAGTTCAGCATGTCATCACCATAATCCTCAGAGAGATGCTAATCTTGAATTTAAAATACCTTAATCACCTTATCTTTCAGACCGTGTGATTGAATTTGATGTGTGGGTGAGACAGATAGACCCACAGGTGTGCTTCTCTCCTGGTATTTTGGTATTTCCTTTGAACCCTGGCCTGGAGATAGAGGCAGAGATCGGCGTGAAAGGACTTCCCCACCTGTGATGCGCCATGAGCGGCAGCAGTGTAAGTGAATGGTTCCATTTTGTGTCTTCCTGGGATGAGGGTTCAGTCGCTCCCTCATTTATTTGTTATCAGATGACAGACATTGAGAACAAGTGCCTCATTCGTTTCAGTTAAACGAACTGCAGCTCAGGTGGAAAGGACACAAATACTTATCTCATGAGTCACATTGTTGTGAAGCTTCCAAACATGTAGTTCTTTTAAATGTATGGTGGTACTTGGGAGCTTTTGAACCCTTTATATGTCTGCATAAATATGACTTTAACGTACTTGGGTTTTCACACATTCAAAATAAATAAAGAAAATCCAGTGAAACAAATTATGTAATAATCTTAAACTTAGCTATTTATCTACTCAGGAATATT
Organism: Zenarchopterus dispar; assembly: GCA_028564865.1. Lineage (NCBI taxonomy): Eukaryota > Metazoa > Chordata > Actinopteri > Beloniformes > Zenarchopteridae > Zenarchopterus > Zenarchopterus dispar. Next base: position 20,862 of record JAOWBL010020341.1, read on the forward strand.
ATACAACACTTCATGTAAATGAGAGAGAACTAAATGTGAAGAACTAGGATTAAAGGTAAAAGTAGTAACCATTGTTGCCTTCTTTCTTTAACAGATAAAATAAAATAAAATAAAAACAGTGTGTTTGTGTGTTTTAAGGGGGTCTTGCTCTTCTAAAAACTAGGAATCAATTAAAATGATCAAAATGAGCATTTTAAGGAATTTCACTGGATGGATAGATGGATGGATGGATGGATGGATGGATGGATGGATGGATGGATGGATGGATGGATGGATGGAAATTTTACAACAAATCATAATTACTGTGAAATACACTGGAAACACCCTGTATATTGATCAGAATTCCTCCCACTGTATTTATGTGGCTGAAAAACATTTAAAAATGACTTTAAAGAGTTTTTTCCACCACTTGGTTTAGTCCACCTCGTAGCATGAAAGCAAGAGGTGGACTAAACCAACCATATCTCCCTCTATCAGCTTGTCCATAATGTGTTTTTACGAAGATAACATCCAAAGATAATCCTGTACTTCCAGTACAACTCTATACTGTTGTGAAGACGTACAGTATATGAGTAAATTAAGGTATTTCATGTAATGTTTTTGTGCTTAGGTCATGAATTTGAAAGAAAAATGTCCAAGAAAAGAAAAACATTTGAAGAGGGAAGGCAATCTTAAGTTAGAAGGGAAACAAAAACAAGTTTCTACATAATGTTGCATGCAGAGGCAATTATGTAACGTGAAAAAAGTGGACATGCTGATGTGGTCTTGTATTTGCGGCACAATCAGCTCTTTGACACTTACCATAGTTCGGCATAGCCAGGACAACATAGTAAAAGGTTTTTGAAAGAAAGTGAGGCTCGCACATGTAATAGGATTTTATCAGGCATGTAGAAGAGTGGGACCTATGTCCTGGAAAGAGAAGCTGTTCTCTTTGTTTTATCTTGTCCATGTGTGTTCATTTCACTCACCCTTAGTCTGCTGCAGATTGCTTTGGAACAGCCTGTCAGGGGTAACTGCAGTGTCAAAATTGCTCCTGATCTCACTCAGGCGCACAAACCCCTTCAACAAGATAAGATGACAATTCAAGGTAGGGGATTTTTTTGTTTGTTTTTACCGAGGTCAAGGGACCTCTGAGATCCTTGAGCGTCTCAAGAAACTGTATTACTTTTTTTAGCCACAAGGGGGAAGTATTCCTCTATCCTTCTGTCAGAGTCGCTTCGTCAGTTTTTTTTAACCCCTCTTGAATGTTTCTGTCACCAAAATAGAAAAAAAGATGTTTAACTTTAGTTATAAAATTAGGATTTGTGTCATCGTTAAGGAGGACGCCGTGTTTCGTGTGAAATGATCAGCACAAACGGGGGGGGGTGACTTTAATATTTCCCCTGCAAGTCTTCAAACAGTCTGCATGTCCTGCAAATGGAGAGAAAAACATAAAAAAATGAGGGGGAAATAGCAGGATGTTATACTCATCATGCCATGTGATGTTATCCTGATGAACTCAAGAGCATGCATGGGCAGTCTCTGTTGGTAAGAGGGCTTGCTTGAATGAGTAAGATTAGTTCCAGATGTTCATTGGGAAGCAGTTGCCAAGAGGAGGGCCATTTGGCCTGTGGGAGGAGCTAAATCTCTACTCTGCACTCCAAATTCATTCTAACAGGTATTTCTAAAGCTAACTGGCCGCGGAGCAACTACTGCGAGACGACGTGTTCCTACAGCGAGGAGGACTTTTATATATCTCTCTCTATTTCATTTTTTATTTTTCATTTTTTCATTTAAGCTGTTGCCTCTGGATAAGCCGCAACATGCTGAGCAGGAAGGGCTCTGGTGCGGGGATGTTGGGCGCTGCAGCCGGAGTGGATCGCGGCAGGGTCGGGGAGAGGCTGCAGGCTGCTCTGGCCGGGCTGCAGGAGCTGCATCTGCTCAAGGACAGACAGAGCGACATGGTGAGCTGGGCGCTCGGGATGGACCGAGAGGAGCCGGTCTCTTCCCTGCACGCAGACCTGGAGGCTGCGAGGATGATGGGAGCTGAGGAGCAACGGCTGGAGGCGACCCTGAGCACCCTGAAGCAACAGCTGGTGAGGAGTACTTTCAGTCAAAAGTTATTACAAGAGAATAATTCAAATATATATCTACTGTCACTAGGCAGGCTTGTTCCCATATATAATATTTACTGCTGCTTTTATTGTACCTGTTATTTAGGAGACCGGGTCTACAAAACTATATTTAGTCTTTTCATTAGGTGAACAGTTTATTTGTCCTTGGCATAAAAATCCCTCCTTTGAATATTTCCGTCAGCTGATGCTCATGTGCATTCACTCTACAATCATTACCAGACGCACTTTAATGCTCTCAGCTGGGGGTAGGAAGTAGGATAGGTGTCATAAATCAAGGTTCACTGCAGGGCTCAGAGGACTGTTTAGTTGTGTATGCGCCTGCACTAAGTGCATGAGGGCTCCGGGGGGGCACACCTCAATCATTAACCACTAAATGCCAGGAAATAAACACAAATGCGAATTTTGCCTTAAGTAAGTGGAGAGTCTCATCACCGAAAGGTGGCTGACTGCTGGAGACAGTTGGCTCTGTTGAGTTTTCCACGACCAGCTTTTTCCATAAAGACTGCTGTTAAAATCATCCAAGGAAGCCCAGGGATTAAGGTGTTATGCTTGACATCTATAGTCCTACTGGGAAAATGCATCAAAGTGCTCAACACACATAAGGTTTGAATTACATTTTACATTCTTGCAAAATGGAGCCTCTGCAAATTCACACCAAGATTTTTTCTTTTTTTTTTTTTTTTGAAGCACATGCTGTTATCTTAAGAACACTTTCAACCAATCCCACATGCTCTCAACGTCATGAAATAAATAAATGTAGCTGTTCCCAGGTAATAACCTCTGGATTTCATTTCAAGAACCACTGTAGTTGTGAAAGTCTAGCTAATGCTGTAAAGACGGCTATCTTTTATCCCAACCCCCCAAAGGTCTCCTCTTTTAGTAGTTTACACAATGGCCAGGCCCTCGCTGTGGGGGGGAAATGAGTTACCCACCACTGCCTCTTCCATGCTCCCCCATGTCCTGCTGGGGTTAATCATCAGCCACAGCTGTGCCACTTTTGTTTTCCTCATGGCTGTACAGTAGAGCTTCTTTTACCCAAAATAACAGCCCTTGACTTAATGATATTATAACATTGCCAACATATACTTTCCTGTTTACACACTTGCACAGAGAATTTCGGCGTAATTGCCTTCACATGTGTGCGTGGTTGTTTCTTCTGAGCAACTTCTAACTACTGAGCTCCTTCTTTAACTCGGCCTTCAGCGTGGGTTGGACCTCTCATGATTTCAGGAGTTCGCTTAAAATTGAACCTGTTGTCTGTTTTTATAGTCTCGTCTTCGGAAACAGGATGTAGGCCTGAAGAGTCACTTGCAACAGCTGGACCAACAGATCAGCGAGCTGAAGCTTGATGTGGGCAAAGCCTCCACAGAGCAACTGGAGAGCGACAGCAGGCCCAGTTCGGGTATGTGGGTTGTCACACACTCGTGAAAAGAAGTTGTACTATTTCTTACTGTTATGGCTGCAGTAAAGCATACGTGTAGTCAAACTCACAAAAACAGCTCATCTGCAATTGTTCCTGCTCTCTCCAGGTTTCTACGAGCTCAGTGACGGGGGCTCTTGCTCGCGGTCCAACTCCTGTACCTCTGTCTACAGTGAGTGTCTGTCATCCTCTCAGACAAGCCTCATTCCTGTGAGCTCTGCTAATTGTCATATTAGCCCTCCACCGGTAGCTGATGTATCCCGCCGTCGCTCCGCTGATGAGAGCACCACCCAGCCCAACCCTCCGAGGGCCACGGGCCTCCTTCTGGGCAGCAGCATGATCCGAGCAGTTGCTGCAGGCACAGAGCAGACACGGCCAAGACCTGTGTCAACAGGTAATCACGTCTCTCAAATTCTTCTTTAAGACACCCTCTCCGGTGGTAATGAGAACCATGCATCACCAACTGTTAAGTAACTCAACACATATTTTCCTACCTAATAACATATAATCTGTGCGTGGATTTGAAAGTTGATGAGTGTTTCTGTGTACATCAGGGGATCTTGACAGAATGATGGCACACGGACCGGGCTATGGCAGATCTGTAGATGCAAAGAAACCATCAATGTGCTCCAATTTGAAGACCTCTGCAGTGGACGCTAAGTTCCAGTGCAACCTGGAGTCCCGTTGTGGGACTGAAGTGTACCACTACCCCAGTCCCCTTCATGCTGTTGCTCTCCAGAGCCCGCTCTTCTCCCAGGTGGGTGAAGCTGGCACACTTGGACTTGTGGAGAGCCAAGTAGCCTCAATAAATAATTATGGCATTCTCCAAATGGGTTACGAGACCAAGACCCTTTGTTACATTGACAAGCTTCTCCAGCGCAGCTTAACCAAAGTCCAGAACGGGTCAGGCACAGAGAGCACAGAGTCGCAGGGGAGCTATCTCAGAAGGCCCCATGAAACTGTTAATGTGTTGACTGAAGCATTTCTGAAAGATGTATCTCTGCCACAGCCAACCCCCATCAAGACCAGAAACATCATCCCAGTAGACAGCAACCAGAAGAGACACTGCATAGCATATTCAAGCCAAGAGGCAGCTGATAATAGAAACCACACACAGTCAGTGAGAGTTCCAGATGTTCCCTACAGGTACTCTTATCCTGCTGCTGTGAAGGAGTCCTTCACTGATGAGGTCACCTATTCATCTCTGAAAAACAGTGACAAACCCCAAGAAGAAAATACTAGAGAAACAAGAAGCCATTCATACAAAAAATGTGGAAATAATCCAGAGACAAGGCAGCAAGAGAGGAAGGGTCATAAGCAAAGACCACTGATCACTCACAGCTCCAGCACAGAGGAGAGTCAAGGCTTCGAGGCTCACAGTGGTCACACTGGCTCACCAGAGTTTGTCCATGCCAAATTTGTCCCTGCTGGATCTCAGAAAGTCAAGATTAGGCAAGCAGATCGTAAAACCAAAGCCCTGAAATTGAAAAGAAAAGGGGTTGAGAAGCCTCGAGCACTAAGGCAACAACATGGCTACTCCTCTGGTGAAAGGATCAGAGAGGTCGGTGTTGGAACAAAGGGAGACCAGAGAAGATCAGGGAAGGGAAAAGTGACCCAGAGAGTTACGACTTGTCATACAGAGGATCTCAGACAGGGTTCAGGGTCTGACTCCAGCCTCTACAGTCCAGGCCTCACTGCCACCCGTAAGAGCACATCTAAGCCACATCTCATCCCAGCAAAGTTCAGCAAAAGCCATAGGCTGCAGAGTCCTGAGTATGAGCATCCTGTAGAGGAGAGGAAGAGGAGGCATGCAACAGCAAAATGGACATCTGATGTGGATATGTTCCAGGTCCCGTGTGCTCAACGTCAAAGGTCAAAAGAGCCCCATGCTCAGACTCTGGCGAATGTGCAGATGGTTCGTAATTTGAGTGCCAAGCCAGGACAGTGGATAAAACCTCCACGCCTCTTCCAGTCCTCCATCTCCTCTGATTCCTTCCTCCACAATCTTAATGCCAGATACCCCCCAGCACCTTTTCATATGTCCAGTCACTGCCCACCAAAATGTGAGTCTGAGTATTCAGCTGAATGTGCCTCACTGTTCCACTCCACGATCGCTGAAAGCAGTGAGGGGGAGATGAGTGATAACACCACCAACCGCTTTGGAGACAGCGAGTCCAGCCAGAGCTTCCAGTCCTGCTCAGACTCCGACAGCAGCTTGTCCCTGGACGAGGGGGACCAAGTGGACATCCACGAGGAGGATGGAAGTCTGGTGTGGGCTGAAGCTGCAATGGGGCCCACGGCCGCCGGACGCCCCCTCAGACCGCTTCCATCCCGCCCAGAGCCGTCGGCCTTCCGCATCAAAGCCTCGCGAGCCCTGAAGAAGAAGATTCGGCGCTTCCAGCCTGCCTCCCTGAGGGTCATGACCCTGGTGTAGGAAAGTTCCCTCAGGCAGAAAGAGAGCTCCTGGGAAAACCCAGCGAGTTGTGGGAATAGTTTTTCCAAATTGTTTGAACAGAATTCATGTGGTCCCCCAAAACAACACCCTCAATCCACGCTGGACTTCATTTGTACACTGTTTATTTTGTTAAAGAAACAAGATGGTGGAACCTGATCTATACAAATTAATGAGTGTATTTTTTTAAGTATATATCACACTATGATTACTTTTATTCATAATACTATTACACTTATTTTGCTGTAATTATTGCCATTATTAAACATTGTCATGACATGTGGTGGAATTGGACAATTTCATGCACGTCTCTGTCAGAGAAAGCTTTTTTTTCCTCATCTCAGATACTCATTTCCTGTTATACTTTTAATGTTGTTCTTTTATTGTAACTATACATGTTTGACACATTAGAATAAACTGATATTTAATATATATTAGGTCAGTTTTCGCCAAACTTTTGTGTATCCTTCTTTTCTTTCATATTTAAACAATCAGTTAGGTTTTAGCCATAATTAATACCACCCAGGTTTTCCTCTTCAGTGAATAAACATTGTTGAAATGATCCCATCCAGGAACTTCTTTCTTCTCCTTGTGGCTATTTATCTCTCATGCTGGAAAAATCTTGGGTTAATCCTCCCAAACGTCCCACCGAGGCCGACCAGTTTAGCATAGATAGCTCTTCGCCACTTTTTATCTGGTTTCCTGCCTCTGCCCAGCTGTTAGTTTAATAAGTTGCAGCTTCAACAATCAAACCAGACAGTCGTGTTTAATTAGAGGGTGAGACTTATCAGCCTTGCTCATTGGCCTGCAAATAAACACTTGCAATGAAGTACTAAAACACACACGCTCTACAGTTTCACAAACAGACATTATGATAATGACGGTGGAAGTTCAGGTTTGTGTAGGGGGACGCGCGGCCTTAAAACAGTTGGCGTATATGGCAAAGTGGGGGGAGGGCACAGGATTTAGAAGGAATGATAGATGATAAGAGCCTACCCACTTCTGAGCTCTCATGAGGAGCTTAAGACAGTTGGCAGCTGCGCAGAGTTACCAATAATCTCATTTCTAAAATCTGCCTTGGTATCTGTCTATTAAAATTCTTACAGAGACGAGGTGAGGAAAAGGGCACTCGTGGATGCGAGCAGCCTAGAGGCCTGTACTGCCAAACATCAGCCGGCTCGCAATCACCTTTTCTGCCATCGCTGTCACCTTTAAATTCCCAGCTAAAGGAGCTTATAAAGCTGAGCAACATTTTCAGCATTTTGTCAAACTTTGAAGTTTTGTTCCCTGAAGATCCAGTTACTATATGGAGAGTGCTTTTTTTTAACCATGAATCCTTCATTTTGAAAAGCTCCCTCTGTCCTTTCACTGGAAATCTTCTCCTTTTTCTAGCAGAGGTGAGGTCATTTTAACATAGATGTGCTCAGTAGAGAGGTCGTGTTAATTGAACAGTATTTTCTCCTCCTTTTATCAAACACAAGCTCGGTTCAAAGGTCAAAAAAGAGGGAAAGAAAAAAAGCCCATGCAGATCAAAGACAGCATTTTAGGTTTTAAAAAAAAAAAAAAGTTGTCACAACTGAAACAGATTATTGGGATTTGTACATCCAGCTGACCTCTGTCTTCTCTGTAAGAGAGACAGCAAGTGGTCGGTGGGATTAGCGCTGTTGTTTTCAACCCAGCTAAGAGAGAGGATGACAGGCGCTGGACTTGTCTTTGATGTTGAGTAAGGCGGGGATCGTGTCGGCTTGACTTTGTGTGCTCTCCGGCTCTTCTCCTTGTGGTGGGGGCTCCTCACAGAGGGAGCGGCTCTTCACAATGGAGGGGTCAGGGGCATTGTTGTACGCTTGCTATCTCTTAGCTCTCCTTTTTTGTCTCTGTGTTCTGCAATTACTTCCTTTTGATGCACTGTTTGAGCCTTTCGTAAGAAAATAATGCTACCTGCCGAACGCTGGCTCAATTTACTGCCAAAGTTTTTTGCTTTTGAAATCAGTACCTAAAAAAGCAGGTTAAATAGAGCTCAAGCGGCATGCTTGCAATTGCAAACTTGTAACCTGGATACATCTGAGTTGAAGCAGACAGGGAATTCGTGGAAGAAAGAAGCCCTGTAAAAACCATGGAGGGGTGTCTTTCATGCTGAAGGACAGTGAAGGTCAAGTGGGCTCTTACTACTCAAAACTATTTGCTGACTTTGTGCTTGTGTACGCTCATCCCCGCCACCTAGTCTTATGACATCAAGATCCCTCTACATAAGCTGACACAGCACTTCCTTGTGATACGTCTTAACATTTATTACATAATCGAAATCCATTATTTAATCTTGTGCTCTTGTTTTCCTTTTTTTTTATTGCACAGTCTCAATAGAGTGGTGGAAGCGCTGAAGGTAACCAGCAGGATAAAAATAACAGATAAGCTTCCCTTGCTCCTCGACAGTGTACCGTGAGGTAAATATAGATGCAAGAGTAATGCCGATGTACTGTCACATCTATGACAGCGTAACCCTGAGGAGCGGTGCAGCGCATCTGAGCCACTGAAGCTGTGGACGGCGATCTTATGAAACCTTATCAAACATCGGGTCATTCTATTCCCATTTTCTTCTGCTGGCATGCATCAGCATTTAAAGCAGCACGAAGGACTTTTTTGTCGCTAAAATGGCAGCATCAGTTTTATGTGAAGAATGACAATATGAATTATCTTGCTCTTGTGGTCCTCTATCAGCAAATGTCAGAACTCCCGCCCTGGATGTCTCTTGTGTCGTCTGTGTATCACTTTACTGCACCAGACTCGAGAAAAGAAAGAGGGAAACAACATCAAGAGAGTGAGCTAACAAGAAACCAAAAAGAGAGTCAATCTGGGTCAGTGTTGTGTTTGGGGTTTAATCTCCATGCTTATAAGGATGAGCTAAAAATAAATAAATAAATAAATAAATAAAACAAAAAAATCTTATTTTTCAGTCCATGAAAAAACAACATAATATTGTTTTTTACCAAGCTACTGAATTGGGATCTACCCATCTGGCAAGTTTCTCAACAGTGGTCTTCAAGCAAGTTCACCCTGAGATCAGATCAAGTTATGCTCAGAGAAATTCCAAAAACTTAAAAGCAGCTCAGCCTCTACAGGTGTCAGAAAGCATGTAAAATGTTATTCAAGACAGAAAGAGTAAACTGTGGCTCGCTTATATAAAGGTTTTTGATTAAATCAAACACAACATATATCAACTGTCAAGCACAGTGATACAACCGTGATGATTTGACTTTCTTTTTTTTTTGGTAGTCACATGACCTGTTTATCCTGCAGTAACAGAATCAGCCATGATCCCCTCTCCACACTGAAGTATCCTAGAGTCAAACGTGAGGCCGTCGTCATGCAACAGGACAAAATTATCAAACACATCAGCAAACCTGCACCAGAATGACTGAAAAAGAAAAGAATTAGGCTGTTTCACCAGTACGGCCAAAGTCCAGAGCACAACCGAGTTCAAAAGCTGTTTAGACCTTAAGAGAGCTATGCAAAAGTAAGTGCCTGAAAACCTCCCTGAACTGAAGCTGTTGTGAGGAAGAGTGAGGAGAAATTCCACAAAGATGTGAAAGCCTGATAACGTCATACGAAAAAACGATTACTCTGAGTTTTTACTGCCAAAGGGGATTCTGCAAGCTTTTCAATCTTGGGGGTGTACTTTGTTCTTCACATACTGATTCTGGCTTTTGGTTTAGTTTTTGTTAAATAAATACTGACACGGTGTACTAGGTAATGTGTCGGTCCAATTTTATGACCTATTAAAGAGCAGATCATTTTGTTTTATTTTGCCCTGATACTTAAAACCTTAGAGCTACTAAACAAAGATGTATTTCATTTTTTTTAATTAGAAGAAATCAAAGGAAGGCTTACCAAAATCCAACTATAAAATCCTAATTTGTTTAGCAGATTTAACGATATGTGACCAAGAAAAAAAACAGTGCAAGCCAACATTAGCGAGAGCAGAAAAGGAGTAAGAGCAACAAAGAATGTGTTGAAGACAGATGCTGATAAACTCTGCTTTACAGTGGGTCACGGATGGAGGAGGGGCTCCCTTACATGTGCATGAGGTAATCTTAAAACCCTGCACACTCCAGCCCTTCCCAGTCTCCAGGCTCAAAAGATATAATACCCCATAATGCTATTTGTGTTTCATCTCATCTTTCCAGTCATCCCAGCAGGTCCCTCAGAGCCTGTCATCCTCATGTTTTTCGGCTACGCCGCTTATCCTGCACCTCTCTTTAATGTTGCATGTGTGTTTTTGCCCCGCGGTCTTTAATATTGCTCAGCGGTTGCTCTTGAAGCTGTGTCGCTTCCCTGATGTGAAAACTGGAGCGAGGGTGCTGAGCTGCAGATATAAGATGCGGATTTACCAAGCTGACAAGTGTGATCTGAGAAACTCATTACCACTTCGATGAGAGGAGCGCTCCACTCCCAGCTAAAGTGAAACACTGGCAGCAAGCGAAACGTCACGCTTTCGCAAGATTCTGCAAAGCAACATGGACTGTCTTTGTTCTGAAAAGCAAAAGTACTTGAGACATGAATATCTGCACAAAATCAGATCTGCTCCATATAAAGTTACAACCAGGTTTAGGTTCTTAGCATGAGTGCTGTTCTTTTAAATGCTTCTCGAAGGAATCGTGGGACCTCTGCTGCAGGTTTTGCTGACATGACAAATTTGTTAGAAGCAGCGGCAGCTGGAAACTCAGATATTAATTTTCAGTACTGGCACAGTAACTCGCATAAGTGAACTCAGATGTTGGAGGATGTTTAACAAGACAATGCGTTCATACACTCTGCAACTTATAAAAGCATTTCCACTGGTTGAATCAAATAAAAAAGACTTGGACTTAAATGTAGATCCATCACGTGTGTATGGGTGGAATGTAAGTTTCCTCTTTTATTTGAACATCTTTAAAAAAATCTTCTGTGGAGAGTTTAGATTCTGCGTTGCAAATAAAGTTTACACTGGAGGGTTTTTTGTTTGTTTTTATTTATTTATTTTTTGTTTGCCTTTAGTGAAACTAGATTCACCCCGTGCCTTCGTGACCCTTTACATGGGGGGGAAGGGCTCTACGGTGTGTGGGATGGCTCTTGTCCTTTTGCTTACTGTACATATGAATGGGGCTGGACAGGAATGTCCAATCTCATGAATGTCAATTGTCTGATGCCTGAGTTAAGGAGCAGGCTTCTCTGCTTGCGTGAAACTTGACAATAGAGATGGAGAATGGGGAGACGAGGCAATAGAAAGGAAATAGAACAGGAAGAGATGAGCCGCTGCAGACAAGTGTGAAAGATCGAGAGCGGTGGAGACAGAGCATGAACATGAATGAAAGAAGGGAGATACACGATGTCGCACTGTTGCAAAACCTAGCTGGACCTTCCTCAACCACCACCTGCTCCTCTTTTTTTTTTTTAAACCACATCCTGTCATTTAATACCTAATCCCTTCATTCAGTGCAGCGTGTTTACTAACCATTGTCTCGGCCTTACTTCAAGCTGTGGTCAAGAGGTGGTTCAAAAGTTCGCCGGGTACGGAGAGCCTGCACTCACAGAGGGCATTGTAAGTGTGTTAGCCCCTGCCAAGCAATTGTCTGAGACAGAGAGTGAGATGAGCATGCACGCTGAGCAGTCTCTGGCAACACCAGTTTTAATAAACGAATATATGTATGGAGGAGCTGAAAACACGCTGCAAAAGAAATACAAATAACAGAGAGCTAGACCTTAGGATGCTAGCATGTTGGCAATGACAGCACTAAAAGGATGGTGTTAATTAGGTATCATGTCAGTTTCATGGGTTACCATGGTAACATTTAGCTAATTAGGGATTAACAGCACAGCTGAGACTACGGGGGTGAGGGGTGGGGGGTGTTATTAATTTGAGGGGAGTATTATTAATCTTTCAGGAGTCTGATCATGATTTTTTTCTATGTTGTAGCTAACGTGGCTAAAATGGCGTAACTCTGATAACAAACGTCAGCTGTGAATGAAAGCAATACACCGTGCCATTTTCAAAGGTAAGGAGCAAGCAGCAGCCAGTTATAAACAGCCAAGTCGCAACATTATACAAATGAGTGGGATCTGAAAGAAATGAGAGAAGTAATCCACTCATATGTGGCGCAAACATATCAGCATTTATTTAAAGATGAAACTTAGAAGAAAAGTCGTCTATCCCAGTCGTAGAGCAAGCCCTTGTGTAATAAATGATAATTGCTCCACAAAGCCCCTGTAGCTTATGGGACTCCACCTAAAGTGTGCAATTTCCAAATGAAGTCATGAGTTCATGCGAAATATCTGTAATGTGAAGACGTTTCAGAGGAATACTGTTGCTTTCCCCATTAATCATTCCCGGTATCTTATGGTGAGGACATCCTGGCAGTTTTATGAGCAGGATGTCCTGTGTCAGCTCAGGGGACTGGTTCTCTTTTCAAAGCCCCAGGCCTAAATAGCTAAATTGAACCACCCTGCCCACATATCCTCAGAGAGCTGTAACTAACCCGCTTTATCTTGTTTTTTGTTTTTTGGGGGGGTTTTTTTACTTTGGGGTTTGTCAACTGGCTCACCAAGCCACCAATTCTCATGATGAACACAAACAAGCCTCGACTCTTCTGAAGTGGTGTGTGGGAGAGCTCTGAAGGAGGACATCAAAAGAGCGGTGAGAGTGACAGCTGGTCCTCCTCTTGGTTAGGCCCCCTGATAAGATCAGAGTGACAGGAGAACATGGGACACAACAGGTACCTCTCTCCCAGCCCAATGCCTTCCCTACTGTTCCCATATGGCCTCTAACAAGACCCATACCTACTTACATATCAGTTCTTCTCTGACTATTTCATTTTGTGCCTTCCACCTGAAACACACTGGTATCTACAGCAATTATTTTTTTAAAGTGATATATGATTATGGGTGCTATTTCCTCTTCTTTTTCTTTTAACTATCCCTATCACCTGTGCACTTGTCTGCTATTCCCCTGTGACCACTCTCCTTCCACAAGATGCCATAAATCCACTGGGAGTGCTCACAACAACCACTTGAAAGCTTCCCACAGCTTCAGACCTAATGGACTCTAGTTGACCAGCTACAAATATGCTCCTTATTTGAGCAAAGACTGCCACTCATCTGTTTCCGGATCATGGGCTTCACTTAAAGATGGGCTCAGGTGGCGTGTTTTAAACTGTCAATATTTCATTACTTTTATGAGCGGCAACCCCACAGTTTTACGACCGCTTATATTCCTGGTTCGTTTCCTCAAATTTCCTATTCAAACTATTTTAATTGTTTTCTCTCTCTCTCTCTTTCTCTCTCTCTCTCTCTCTCTCTCTCTCTGTGTGTGTGTGTGTGTGTGTGTGTGTGTGTGTGT
>JAOWBL010020351.1:7634-76604 GCA_028564865.1 Zenarchopterus dispar
GTGTGTGTGTGTGTGTGTGGAGATAAAAATATTATGATAATGAAGAATGCAAGCGCTGTGATTTTTCTTTTTTTCTTTAAACCATATCAGTCTTGATTTGCTCTTAAATGAGGTACTCGCATCCTCTAAGCACTTGAAAAAAAACTGGGTCTGTGCGCCAACGGGTGTTTTATTTGTGTGTGCATATGTGTGTGTGTGTGCATACGCACGTTGTTTATACATCTGCCTCTGGGAGTTCAAATATAGTTTGGCGGAGGTGATTTGCAGTGCAGAAAATACTGACAGGATAAAGTTCAGATACAGCAGGGCTAAGAAATGTAAACCTGAGCAGGTGTCAGGTAGTCTTCTGAACTTTGCAGTTGTTCATCATTTGGAAAGAGGAAAAAAAAGTACATTTACTGCATGATGTAGTTTCTTTAAAGGAATATATTTAAAATATCACATAAGGAACCAGGAGGTTGGGAACCACTGTTCTGACAGATGGAGGCTAAATAACATCTCAGCCCCCGAGTGTGACATGATGCCGCCAGCGTTATTACGTGCACTAACTGCATGGTTGGTGTGTCTGGAAGCTGAGTGTAGAGTGGTGATTGAAAACATATCAGCTGGCGATCTGGCACAAAATGATTCTGGAGAGCTCTGTTCTTTCCACAGAGAGCACTGCTTCAGATAATCCTTGTTTGAGGATGCTTGTATGAACACTTAGAAAATTAAAGATTTTTTTTTTTCTTTTAACACAAATGCCCGGAAGCACTGTGGCGATGGACACCAGGATGCAGAGGGCAGCTGTGATTCAGACAGGAGAGAGAGACAGACAGAGAGAAGACAAGTAGAAGTAGAGGATCAGAAAAGCCTCTTCTGCCAGGCTGAAGCACACTTCCTGGTCTCAAAATGGGACTTATCCCTCTCTGCCCTGTTGTTTTGCCACATTTTGGAAGGCCCCTCCCTTCTTGAGCGGAGGAGACGGCATCTTACTTACATCAAATAACCTTTCTATATACACCTCCTCATTGACCTTATCACGAAGCATGTCCTGAGAGTGGCGCATAAAGGTCACATAGCCGTCGGCTACGTCCATTCCAGGTTTCTGTGAAAACAGAAACACAACATTGTCATGAGTCTGGAAAGATCTGACCACTGGTACGCAGCCTCTACTAAGTACTGTCTAAACGCAGGAAAATAAAGTACTTTTGATTGGATGTGCTTTTGTGCAGCTGGGAACACAAAAGCAGTCAAACAAACAGAAAAGTAGGGCGGTGTTGAACTTACAGGTACATCCACATATTTTGAGGCAGCCTTCACCTGAAATAAGAACAAAAACTGTCAAGCAGAGGAGATTGTAACTGTCATTTGTGACATTGGCTTTAAAAAACTTTTGATACTGACGATACAAAACCAAAGTTACCAACTCACTTCAATGTTTAATTTCTAATATTTTGATTCCTCAAAAAATGATACGTTACAGAGTTTTTGCTGCACTAAAGATATTTGTAAATCTTCAAAATTACTGATATTAAATCAATCGCTTTGGAAATGGAATAATTTGCAGAGACATTTAAATACTTTTTTAAATGCTTTTCTTTATACTAAGTTTTATTTAGTAGATGTTTTTATCCAAAGTGATTTACAAAACAGATATTTGTGATTAAGTTTACAATGTAAAAGACTATTGTGTTTTAACAGGTATTTGACTATGAAAGAGTTTAATTTCAGGGTGATTACATGAATAAACATTGGTAAAATAATATTTTATTAAAATAAAAAAAGAAAACTTAACAGAACGTATAACATGTCAGACACCAACAGCAAAAACAGCATGGTTTAAGGAAGAACAGCATTAAAAGACATTATAGTTCACAAAAAGCAACTATTAGTGTTTTATATATCAGGACTGAGAAAATCTTATGTGAACAAGGTACATATAATATCTTCATGTGTTTATATTCACTAGTTTTAAGGCCTTGTCGCATCTTGACAATTTGCCCCCTGTATGTTGACGTATCAAAAGTTCTCTAACATGCTGGCATATGCTGAGCTATCAATTTTTTAATTTAATTTAATTTATTTTTTTCTAGTTTAGGCACATACATAGTATTAATGAGTTGGGCATAAACATAATGCGTATGAATATGACATCTTAGTAACTTGTATAGAAGGTTTCAATAATTCATAGATGGCTTATACCAACAAATGATTTTCGTGTCACCGACATTCACAACTTATAATGATAGTCTAAATTATTTATAGCGCGCAGGAGCATATCGCCAACAGTCACCTGTCGTCATTTTTAAAAATGCTGCTGCCAAAGCGGAACTAGACATCACAGAAGTCGCTGCATCAACATCAACATCATGCTGAAAACATGAAAGATTGATGCCTAGAAGTCTCCTGGCCGTGGGCGTGTGAGTGGATGTGGAAGCAAAGAGTATCCATCACCCACACCCAACGCCTCTCGGGCATCGTCAATGGCATCATCAGCGTCCGTGACCTCCAACTCCTCTCATGCAGTTTTCTTCTTATGCAAAACTACCGTTGCTTCCTGATCTGTGGTCTCATCCAGCTCCTTCTCCTCCCGTCACCTCTTCTTCTCCTGGTTCTATTGGTATGCAGCTGGTACAGTGTCAAATCGATGAGGGCAGCTAGAACTTATTCTCATCTCAGCTCTGTCTCAGATGGACATCTTCTCACCATATTTTCTTGAGGTGAATACTGACGCAGTTCGTCTTGTGAGCCTTTTTCTTATAAACCAATTCCCCTAAACGCTACCAACAGACCATACTGTAGGTGGGAGTTGGAAACGGGTTCAGTAAGTTCTGTGGTCACCTGGACCAGGTCAAAAACACACCTGAATATGTGCTGGAGATGAGTTTGATATAAGCTACACATAGGTTCAAAGCATGTTACTCGCAGGTTAGAAATAAGTTCTGGGTCTGCTAGACATGATCTCAAGCTATGAGTAACTTATGAGAAACATGTGAATGAGCGTCACAAAATTTATTACTTATATATGCGGCAAGTAGGAGCCATATGCTGGCATTTGTCCAGAAATTTTGTCCATGCACAAAGTTTTCGGATGACCACAGCGTATTTCGACCTCTGCCAGTGTTTTTCATCATGCTCTTAACTTATGCAAAACCTTCACATAACTTATTCGATGTACGCCAGCGTATTCGCCACGTTTTTCATACGTCGGCATATTCCGGCTAAATCATCAGGGTGTGACAGGGTCTGTAGGTATAAAACCTTTTTACAGTAAGATGTATTTGTGTGATGGAGCAGGTCATGGACAAAAACTCTGAGGAACTAAAGTCTGATCTCACCGTGAATGAGAGGAAAGAGGAAAAGAGAGTCCCTTCATCGTATCTGGAAATCTTGGCCAACACCCCTTCCAGAATGGCAACAAACTAGGAAACAAAGAAAGAAAGAGGAATCACCAATGTATATAATCAATGTATTGCAGATCAAAGCCACAGCTGGAATCCAGATGTACCTTTGCAACCAGGAGCTGGATCATGTCCTTCACACTCTCCTCAATCAGATCGTCTATTTTGGAGTGAAACTGTTTCTATGTGAAATGCAGCAGAAATTGTTTCATGTGAACTGATTCATAATGATGTCATTCTGTAAAAAGGTTGTTTCAGGTCAAGCTTTTACCTCTTGGCCCATCTCCATGGCACACAATTTCGCTGACTGATCCTTGGCATCCACCATCACATTGAACATGGTGCATAATGATGGGGAAACACGGAAATCTGTGGACTTGCTGCTCTTTGCCAGCTTGGACTCGAACGCCATCCGAGTGCTGCAAACCGAGTGAAAAGTTACAGAGTGTAACACGGAATTATGTAGATAGATGTGAATTATCCAGTCACACACCGCTTGACGCAGTTCTCAATCATGTTGCTTGACATGAGCTTGATGCGACTCTCGAGGTGTTTGGCAAACTCCTCTTCGGGCCAGTGCAGGTCTCTGATGAAAGTCTGAAGGGCATCCAGCTTCCAAAAGAGGTCCTCCGACGTCCCGGAGCCGTTGCTGCCATCGACCCAAACACACACAGGTCAGAAAATAAAACACGCCCTACTACGGAGAGTGGCTCAAAGGTGGACGCGGGGGGTGGGGTGGGAGTTGTTGTGGCAGGTGCAGAGGAGGGGTGATATTCCTCTATACCTGAACACAGGAAGCTTTTACTCTGGCCATACACTGACCGCTCTATCCACATGTCTATCTCATTTCCATTTTTGCTCAGATGTGTGTGGACAGTCAGTGTATGGGTGAAAAGAAGCGAGAACGGTCTACTGTAACAAATCAATAACCATACTGCACAGCATGATTATTGCATGGTATGTGAAGTGGCCACATGCAGGTAAAATCACTGCAGATACAGCAGCTTTTCACACTGTGTCAAGACAAAGGAGAAGGGAATGGGGATGTGAGAGAGGGCGTGTAAGAATAATATTAACATACATTGATGATGCTTGTCCAAAAAACACTAAAATTGCCTTCGCTTATCGCAAGCCCTCTCTCAATATCCATGTCTCCAGGCTAGTAGGGCCCCTGAAAAACTTACTAAAGAAACCATGCAGCACTTTTCTAGTGTATCCTAAGTAGAACTGATTGGGAAACATGAGGCATACTGAGCTGGGAAGGAGATGTGATAAAGCAAAGAGGTCTGAACTTTGAGCCTCTCCACTTTCTCATCTCCAAACGATGACCCCATCTTCCCTTCCAATCAGACTACCAGCAGGTGGTAAAGGTCAGAGATGAGCCTATCCCCTTATTGTCTATACAACTGTCATCCCCCTCTGCATCCCGGACAAGCCCCCATTCCTGTTACGACCTGTCTTAACCTTCCCTTCGAGGGTTCAGATGAAAGACTGGTCAAACTAGGCTTAAAGATGTTCACCACGCTCGCTGATGGAGCTCATTTTGTTTTCATGTTGCGTCCTATGGACAATTTTTTAAATCAGTTCTTAAAATTTACATAAGAAAGGCCCATAAGAAAGGTCGTAACAGCTAATAAAGAAAATGTCCACAGATGTCAAGTTTTGGGGAGATATTTAATTTGAAGAATGTAAAATTTTTAGATTTTCTTGGAACTTTTGTTATTATTATTGTTGTGGTTTCTGTCTCCACATCTCAACTCAACAGCATGCATGTTGAGACAAATGAGAGTATTGCAGCGTCTCATTTCAGAAAGCAGTGCCTCATCTACTCTAACACCTCTCAGAGAGACCTTGGCATGAACATGAACAATAGTTTTCATTTAAGAGAAAACATAATTCACCTTAGACTTTAAGATTCCCCAATTAAAGGCCATAAATATGTTATGCATTTTTTCTTCTATGATTGCTTCATTTTTAAATTCTCTCCACCAAGAAGCATCTTCATACCAACTTCCCTTCTGCTTTGCTCAGTAACTCTAAAGTTGAATACACACTCGGAGTCATATATAGCAGCCATCCATGACGGGGTAGAAAAGCTAGGCATTTGTGGAAGGTTAACTGATAGTCCTGCTACTGGCACTGGCAGATTTGGTACTTTGGGAATTTGGAGGTTCACATTTGGTAGATTCACATTGGGCAGATTACTTGTTAAACTCCTGCAGAAAAGACAGACAAAAAGAAAAAAGAATCCATAACAGTGGTGCGGGAGCTGCATAAAGCCATGTAACACTCATCATAAAAGGAAAATCTGAAAATAGGTGAAGACAGGAAAGCACATTAACACATATAAACAGGACAGAAATCATCAAATGCACACTTCAAACTGAAACGTCTGCAGGTTCAAGAGAGCTGAACGCACACATACACTATAGAAATGTAACGAAAGTGAGAGGCAAAGAAATACTGAAAACAATGAACACTTACTGCAACAGAGAATAGATGACTTTTACCTTAATAAATCTCAGATACACTCTTTGCAATACAAACATGAAAAAATGCCATAACATATAAAATCATAATGGCAACGTGACAGACTGAAGACTTTTTTGCTTCTGGTAACGATGTCAAAGCGCACATTATGAGGTTAGTTCACAGACAAAACAGAAATATTACGTGTTGCCCTGACCCCAATGTGTCGGAGAAAAAAAAAAGGCACATGCATTAATCAAAGACTATTTCCAGAATAAATAACCTATTTCTTTCCTAGAAAAAGTAGGTTATTCAGCCCACTCTTGGCTCGTTCTCTAACAGTGAACCCACAGGAAGCACACTATAGCTGCTCTCCCAGATTTTTCAGCCTCCACACAGTCAGTCTATCATCTGAATAGAAAAGCCTCGAATCTCCAAGCTTCCTACAGCCTTGCTAGAAAGACAGAGGCTGCTTACTTCACAGGCTCCCAGGACTCTCTCTCAAAGCCCTTGTGAATCGACTGAGCGATGGAAGACTCCATCAAATCCACATATCTAACCACCAGAGGAGCATACAGATCCTGAAGGTGTTTGTGGAACTTTCCATTGCACAGATGATCTGTGGACATAAAGATCGCATAGAAATTAGCATCTTTTCTCTATTTAAGATTAAAATACCCAAACGTTATAGTCAAATGATAAGGAACAAGTGCGTGAGCTCACAGTCTGTCCGGAGGAAGTCGTTGAGGAGCTGGAAAAGAGGGAAACTGTCCCAACTTTCAGGGGACTGGATCTCCAGAGCTGCATCCATGTCAATGGCATAGAGGGCCAGGAAGTTCTCTGCATGCTCAACCATGAGGTCTGTCCACCATGCAAACGCCTACAGACACAGCAGGAGGGAGAGCACATGGGTGAACAAGGTCTCCAGATGGGAGAGGGATGGGAGATGAGAAAGGAGGGACATAAGATTTTTGAGAGGAAATACTGTTGAATTCCTCACATATGTGCCGTATGATTAGGTCTAATATTTTAGGAAATGCTCCTGTACTTCCTTGTGTCTCTCTTTCAGGGCTCTTGAGTGCCAGCTCATTGACTATCCAGTCTATGTCATGAATTTCTATTAAGGTTATAAGACCTTGCAAAACCCCAAACACGTTTAAAGTTCTCCGTAAGCGGACCAGTTTGTAATTTTTGCTAAATCATCTAAAAAATGTCTATGAATAATTTGTATCTAACACTGTTTTTGTTGAATGTTTATTTGATTTATTTTCCTTTATTTCCTTTTATTGAGAGAGACGCACAACAAACTGACATCTTAAGATGCAGCAACTGAACACGCAATTGAAAATAAATCGATAAATAAATCTTCCAATCAGGAAACAGTCAAACTTAGATTTTGCATTGTATCAATGCAATTATATATTTGGCCATTCACATAAATAGCAACGAAGACCATACAAAATATCTTCAGAGCTGAATAATCTTTTCTTCAATGTATTTTGGTGGATAGTTTCCAAAGTTAAATTACTTTTAAATACTGGAATGTCTAACTTTACAGTAAAGATGTAAACAAAATATAGGATTATTCTACTTTAACATTTATCATATTTCTTGCAATCCAAGACCCTCGACCAACATTTCTATTTTTATGAGGAGTCAGAAGTCACAGTGGGTGGTGGTTCTTTAGTGGTCGATATTATTTTTACAAAAGTACTCTAACGATGATGGAAAAATTGTACTTAAGATATAAATGCAGAAAAAAACAAAACCCCACAATTCTTATCCAAAAGGTATTTTAGAACGTGACATTTGGGTTTTGCAAGGTAAAGCTATAGAATCTGTCACAATAATCATTTCTAGCACTTTTCTGACATGAACAAGGAGTGTTTGGTTTCTCCTTTGTTTTTCAGTATTTTAGGTCAGAACATGCTAAACATGCTCTGAATCCAGTTTCCTGTTCAGCGTACAAACAGGATGGTATAGTTTTCTTTTTTAACTTATTCACTGGATAAAGGTTGAAATGGAGCATTTCCTAAAATGTTAATATTCTCCAAGGTGTGTATATAGCATATGATTTTCCTTCTCATGTTTTAGGATATTTAGGAACATTGAGTGATTTTACCATGTAACACATGGATTCTGAAACGTGTGTGTGTTTGCGTGTGTTTGTGCCCATCTCCCTTCATACAGGTCAAATCCACAGCTTTGTTAGAAGGATTGCATCTTCGCACTTCGTTCGTTACAGCTTCTGTGCATCCGTAGCAAAGGTGCTTTTCTCATGCAAACATGGACCTCTGCATGCTATTTGCCCCACTCTGTGGGATGAACGGGTCCGCCATTCACATCAGCAACAAAGCCCAAAGCCTTCCAGATGTGAATGTGACTCATGCATGTCTTTGATTGGGCACACCAAAGACTGCAGCACGCAGCATCTCCGGAGAACAACTCATGCCTGTTCCAATTAGTTAAGTGACTCTCTGAGATTCAGCTGACCATTGTCTGACACAGGCGAGACTTCCTCACTCTTTGGCAGCAGGAGTAAAGTAGTTGCTGTGCTGGCAGTCTTGGCTTTTTTGCTCATCATTCAAACCAACTTGTTTCCACATTCAATTAGTGAAGCTTAAACTTTTCAAATTATACCACATGCTTTATTTGACCGTTTTCTTGAAAGTTATTTCTCCACCTGACTTAACCACCACTATGGCAGTCATAACCTTACTTACCTTCTTACTTACCTGACCCCCATCCCAGAATTTAAAAAAGCATGACAGTTCTAATGTTAGAGAAACAGGCAGCAAACAATGCTCTTTTCCATCGCATTCAAGGAGGTACACTCTCATGACAGTTAAAGGGGGAGAGCAGTAAAATTTTTTCAACAGGAATGGGGAGGGAAAACACTCAAAGGCAGAGTGGCCTCCAGCCTTTGACGGTGGTTAAGCGTCACATACAGGGGCCCGAGAACTCCGCATCAGAGTCAGTACTCGGCCGCGCAGGCTGGAATGCTCTACCAATGAAACCATGTCAAGAAACCGGTTCTGAGGAGTGTGCTGATGCTGAGGGGGGAGAAGATGTGTGGCATCATCTATTTTACATGCACAGTGCCTTATGGGAGTTTCTCATTCAGCTGGACTACATACCTCTTTTCCCTGCTTGGATAGTCACCAATCATTTGACAGTGAAAACACAGGAAGATGTACAGAACAACAACGTATTTTTGAGGCATTTGTTTGAAAGGGTTTATATACTTAGAACAGACAGCAGAAAGGGATGGAAGAGGAGAAGCTGGAGTAGTAATGTTTAAACAAGTGTGGACTGTGAAATTAATCATTGGATGGAAGGGGAACAAATGTTCATGGCGCATCGAACTTCAAAGATTCACATGGAGCATACTTTGGGAAAGTTTCTGGTTCAGCATGCTTGGAGAGAAAGGAAGCCTCTTTATGGCCCAATGAACATGCGTTATGATCACAATTATGTTGTGCAAGCTAATGTGCTTTTTTTTAAAAACAAAACTTTTAAGCAAGTTTGCTGTCATGGCTATCCCTACAAACCCAATCCTGAGACATTTCCTTTGGTCTTTCTCTGCTTGGAAACGTGCCTACTGCCATCGTGGCGCACATGCCATACAAGAGGATTGTGATGGGGACTGAAGAGGAGAAAAAAAAATATAAATACTGTACCGATTGATCTCCAGAACTTGTGACTGCCGCCTGTCAAGCATATTCAGAGAGATACAATAAATCTGCTTTATCTGCATATTCTAAGACCACAATGGATCACTTGCAGATCTACACAACTACACAGGTTCATCATGCTTTCTAAAGCTCAGTGCTCATGGAAGCAAAAATGTTGCAGTAAAGATACTAGTTTAAGTCTTTTAAAGTAATAATGGAACATTTTGGTCAAAAATATTGCATTTTTTACCCTGCTGTGATCAATTCAGTACGATATTTGCTTTTCATATTAGGATGTCCCAATTAAATACACTGTACAGTAAGTTTAGGTAACAAAAGGTTTCAAGTTAGGGGGATCCATTATGCAATTTATTTTTTTCTATCACATGTGTTGCAGTGAGTGATGCTAATATTATTTTAGGTAATGAGGTAGTTCTTTGACATCTTTGGGAGCTGGAGACCAAAGCCTCAGGTATAAACAAAACGCAGTAGGTGGAAATAAAAATCTACTGCCGTAATCTTTGTTTCTGCAAATGTTTGTGCTCCACAGGCTAATTTCTTAGATTTGATTTTAAGTTGCATAAATCACTGTTTTTAAAGTCACCTAGTTTGACTTTTGGAAAACCTCACTAAAATAAATAAATAAATAAATAATTAAAGACCCCTAAATCTTTCTTTCCAACCTGTGGACATAGCAAATCTCTCTCATTATATCATAATCTAGATGTCATTTCTGATTTTCTCTTTCGCATCATTTAAAAACCTACCTAAGGAATTCCTTGCTTTTGTATGTGGTAAAAAGAAATGCAATACAATATTACAACATGGTAAAGCTTCTAAAAAATAAAAAAGGCCTTTAGTCACCATTTACCTGTCTAGGACACATTTGGGGCTTACGACAACACTGCAGTGCTTTCAATGACTTGTGTCCCTCTAAGACAGAGGCAGATTTCCTGTCTAATTTGCAGCCCAGACACAGACACTGCAGCTTTGGTTCCATGTAGCTGAAGACTGTTGAACACCAATTAGAGCTTTCCTAAATTAAATGAATCTTTGCGGTGTTTTTTTTCTTCCTTGAGTTACCCAAAGATGAAAGGAGTTTTATTTATAGCGGGCTGATGATAAGACTAACTCCCTGCAGAGGGCCGAGTGAGATAAGAGTGAGAGTGCAGAGGGAAAGTGCTTTGAGGGGTAGAGGAGGAGAGGGTTCTCACTCACCTCCGCGTGGTGTTCCTGGTTCTGCTGGAGGACCTCTATGACTAACTCCGCCAGGCGAATTGTTTCCTCCAGCTTTTTGGCAGGCGTGACTAACTGGCCTACGTTCTCTGAGACAAAAGGATGAGGGTGAGGGATGAGTGGTTAGTCAAGCACAGAGAAGCATTCCAGGAGGATGTTTACGACTATTCACAAGATTTTTTTTTTATTATTATTATCTTTATTTTTTGGTCTGTTTAAGCATTTATTTTTACCCACTTATACCCTTTATATTAAGTAAAATAAAATCTCATTTATGAAATGCACTTTGGGCTACATGACATAAAGAAAGTGAGTAAATGTGCTTGTAAGATAATCAGATTTATATCGAAGAAGCATTAGACACAAGAATAGTGGTGTCGATATGGAGGTGCAATGTGGCATCAAAAACATGCATATCGTGAAGCGGTACTGAATAAGCTGTCAGTATAAGGAGCTGTCGCATGGCTTGGAAAAAAATAGTCCCCAAAAACACACTGTAAAAATGTTTCTTTCCTTCTCTTTGAAGATTTCCATCAAGTGAAGCGGGATGTTTACTTCATGTCCAGTGATTTATGAAGTATGGTCTGCTGAGAGTAAAGCTGATTAAAATACAACCTTTTATTTATTTATTTTCAAATCATTTTTTTAGTATTTTTAAATGAATTGTTTTAAAAAAAATGCATGAGTCTTTTAATCATTATGACTTTATTTCACTGCAGTTATTATGAAAGATATGATGATTTTTCATGTTTCGCCTCATTTACTTCATTTGACTTGTTAATACGTATCCACCCCTGCATTTTTAATGCTGGGTTTTCTTTTTACTACACTCAAAAGGCATTTCTAGTTTTGAAGATACCAAGCAATAAAGGCTTTTATTAATTATTTTACTCCATTTTGTTTTTCTACAAACACATCTCAACGCGTTTGGAGTTGTCACTGCATATTATTCACACATTCACTTCTGGAGACAAGTCAGGGCTGCAGCTCAGCTAATCCAGTCCACTGTCCTCCCCTTCCTCAAACAAGCCTTTGTACTGCAAAATGTGATTTTTGCATTCTTTTGTTGATAAAATGAATGGAGATTCCTAGAAAAATGTCATCTTGAAAGCAGCATCCATCAATCTAAGATTTCAGTGTTCTTCTTATTATTACTCGCACTGTAGATTAATGCAGATTACTCTTGCTAAAGGCACTAATACATTCTGGTTTTTGGACTTCCAGCTAATAGCAGTCAGGAGGATCTGTCTCCTCTTTGGTCTCGGGCAAACTGCATCTATTTCTTCCAAAAGAGACCTGGAATGTTTATTTGTCTGAAGTTGTATAGTGATACAGCTGCAGTCTATGCCAGATGCCTTCAAGCCTAGAGACATTGACAACATCTGTGGAAAAGGATAATGTGTTTTTTTTTTCTTTTTGCATGGTAAAGTTTAAAATGGCATTTGTTAATGTAGCTCTGTATTGTAGTGCTTGACAAAGTTCCCTGAAGTAACCCCTCGGCCCTATAGCTATGTCATCTATTAAGGAGTAACTGTTCCTGATGCATCAAAGATTACGAGTTTCCAGTCTTATGTTCTCTCTCCTTACACCCTGATTTTCCTTCAGAGTTGTTTAATCGTTTAATGGCAATATGCAGATGGAGAAATATACACATCTCTTCAGTTTTTCTTTGAGAAATATCATAGCGCCAAATCATAATTCCAATCACATGCTGACAACAACTGTCTTAAGTAACTTTTTTCTTGTTGTTAATGTACTGAATGCCTGAAAATGCACCGATGGACACGTTACATCAACAAAGAAAATGAAGCTGATAAGACGACTCATTTACAAATATTTTGAAAAGAGTCATGCTTTTTTTTCTGAACTGAAGTTTCAGTGATGTTTCAACATTTTATGATCTTAGTTTGCACGTTATAATCTTGACGATACCTTAGACTTTTTTTTTTTTTGATTTTCTGACATTTGACAATTGTTCTAGCAAAAACCATCATGAGCTCGGCTAACTAGACGATCGAAAAAGGTAAAATTAAAATGAAATTAAAGCTGTTTCTGATCAGCTGATGAAGTTGATTCAAATGTGTTTTAATGAATATTTTTACAGTGTGCTGGTGCTGGATTTGACTTAAGGTGAGTTTAAAGATCGGGCTTCCTCCGCTTATTAACAGGTAAATTTAGTTTCTAATTTAAAGAAGCTCCATAACAATCACTTGTACCTGTGTTGTCAGAATGACCAATACGACAAATACATGTTATGAAAAGACATCCAAATTCAAACAGCACAGCTATGGGAGATGAAATGTGTATAATCTGAACATGAAACCGAATGACAACACAAATCTGAAATTAAAAAAAGCACATATATACGCAACTCTACAGAAAACAGAGGCAATACTAAAATGACAGTTGTGGCTGTTGAGTGTTTTTAAAGTTAGATCTGTATTGTATATAAGCGGTAGCATTTTCTCAGATATTCAGTGACTTTTGTCATCTATGTTGGCGTTTTGGTGGAAACTGTGCTTTAAGATAGACTTTATCAGCTGGCTCTAAGATTAAAACATCCTCTCGCCATTTAGGGACTTTTCATCATAATGATGGATCACACAGTAACTGTGTATGATTTTTTTTTTTCTAGAAATCATTTGAAAAACATCTGAACAATGTGTCACAGGTTTGTCTGGAAAAGCAGCACAGACACTTAATAATTTCATACTACATGTTATTTATTTTCTATATACCAACACGAATGTCCAGCATGTCTGACTATTGTGTTTTATTGGGAAAAAAATAGGAATTTCAGTTGTCCTGCTTATTTACTCATGCAGATAGATTTAATTTAATTCCTGTGTTCAAAAAAAAAAAAGGCCAGATTTATTTAGCGCCTTTCTACTTTTGCCTTTCTAGGGTATTTGTTCATTGTTGTTTGGTGAGTTAACACAAGACAGACAGCATGTTTTCTGTTGCATGAATGCTGCTTTCTACATATTGTTTTTAACGAAAACTGGAAGAGTGAGAAAACACACGACTGAGAACTTTGCTGTTCATGCACTAAAGTAAAGCAAATAGCTGTTCAGTGTGTCCTGAGACACATTTGCATGTACAAGTGTTTACAAGTGGATACAAGATGTTAAATCCACACAAGTGTACCCATCCAACTCTGAATTTGGTCTGAGGAATTGAATCTGAATGTCCTCAGTGTGTCCTAGCAACCACTCCATGGTTTCTGAGTCTGTGCAAGGTGTGCAACCCAAAAAATTTACTGCGGTGCAATAGAATCTATAGCCTTTTATTTTTTTCTACAATCATACCTCAGTGAACATGTAAAGGGTCCTTGTAAAGTTCAGTGTCCTACCCAAGAGCGCACTGACATGTACCTGACCATCTCTCCTGACCAAGAGACCAATGACCTCAGTGGAACAGTGAAGCTGTTGATAAAATGAAATGGGAATAAAACCACATCTATCTGCATGAATACATCCCTCCAAATTAAGGAAATGTATTGTTATTGTTTGTTTTTAATGTCAAAACTGAACTTTTATACAGTTAGAGACCATGCCATTTGATGTTAAAGCTCAGAATGAATTATAATGTGTGTAAAATCATGATAAAATATCATTTGAATGCCTCCTCAGCAAATACGATCTGTTGCTGAAATGTGCAATAAATTGCACTGCATTTAATGATAGTGTTTGGGTAACGCTTTTCTGTTACTTGTGTCTTTTTTAATGCATTTGCATTAATATGAATGCAAATGTGTAACTTATTCTTGTGATCGATGACAATACTTTGTTTTTTAATGACTTTTCAGCATCTAAAAGAATCCTAAAGACACAAGCCTTCTTATTACTCAAATGCTGTTGCTTTATAATTCAACCTAAAATATACAGTAATTAATTTACAGATAAGACATAGTTCAGAAATAAGAAAACCATTAGCTTTTTGGAGTAATTAAAAGAGTTGGTTGTTTAAAACATGCCATATTTACTGTATGAAAGATGTGTTACTGGTTTTTTGAATGTGTGTGTTATGTAACGGTTTCAGTAAAAACGTGTTATAAGGAGTAAGGCCTGCGTGTAGGGTCTGTGTGGTTGTCCGTGTATGAGTGCGCTGTGGCTAAACCATAAGCTAAACATGGCTTCACCTGGATCCTTTTGATCCTTCTGACCTTTCTCAACTTCAGCGAGAAAAAGGGAGAGAGAAGATAAAGAGCAGATGTTTAGAACTGGCACGTTTCTGTGGTTTTTTTCACAATACTGAGGGGGGCTGCTGCTCATCATCACGAGACCCTTTTCAAAGAATCTGCTGGGACGCTTTCATCTCCAGGGACTGAGGTTTCTGGGCAACAGACAAATGTCACAAACACACAATAAAATGACAAAAACGCTGAAACATTAGCCTGTGAAAAAAAGCGGAAATTAAAAAAGTGACAGGATGTTTTCGTGTTTTTTTTTTTTACTTTTTTTTTCAACAAACAGATAAAGCTTACAACACTGTAAACAGATAGGACACACACACACCCACTAGGATCATAGAAAGCACACACTGAGTGACTTGAGTTGATTTGAGTCAAGTTTAATTACAAACTGGAGCTGTTAAATCAATACACCCCTGCATGTCCTCCCCATTCAATAGCTCTGTCGACAGATGCTCCTTCACTTTAGCTGGTGGCGGAGTATGAAAACAACAACAAAAAAACAAAAAAAACAAAAAGCCTACCTGTTCGGCACAGCACACCACTGACACATGATCAGACCAAATGACTGGAGGGGATATCAATGTAAACAATATAAAAATGCATTCAAGTCAAAGGAATGGGCGTCCAACCAAAAGAAAGAAGCTTACAGACCAGACTGCTCATTCATGTCCATCACAAACAGATGGCACTAAAAAGAGGACCCCAGACTGATTCAGCGTGGCACTGCACAGATTTCTCGACTGGTGCACTCCCCACTCACTCTCACACATAAAGGCACGGATAAAAAACAAGCATGGCGGGAGCGTCTCTGGAGGAGGAGAGGAAGCAGAAGAGGGATGAGGTGAAGAGAGCACTTACAACAAGAGAAAGAAGGAGGGAGACCATGGAGAGGACGATGAGGGTACTCACGGATGGTTAAATCCATCACTTGAGAGGCCAAGCAGTAGACAGGGTGCTCATACATTTCCCTGTTTTTCCCTACAAAAAAAAGGATCGTGGCATGCAAGAGGCTGGGGTCAGAAATGGGAAGGTTGAAGGTTAGAAGCCAATGGGAAGAGGCCTGTCCATGTGAAAACAACAATCTGCTAGGCAAGAGGCCCAATTAAGTAAGTATACTTTAAACCAGGTGCCTCGCAAGGACAAAGGATGGTAAATTCACATAGCATGGAAAGATATTAAGGCCTGGAGCCTTAGTATCTTTAGCACCTTGAGGGATTTCTTTCAAGGCATAAACAACATTAGAATTGTCCACGTAAATGTGCATGCCAAATGGGAATACTGAGAGAAAATAAGACATTACATAATGTCTTTGTCACATATATATAAATATTTTTAAATATGAAATTCATGCCAGTAAAGAAAGACCATGTTATGTTTCAAAGCACATGCAGGTGGCTGATGCTGGTTTATATAGTGATGTTTGAGAATTCATGAACCCTTCATTACTGTCTATATTTGTGCTTAAATCTGATCTAAAACATCCCCATATTTTAATGCAGTTACATTAAATGCAACTGAAAAAAAAGACCCCTTAAACTGTCTGTTTTCTATGCCCGTTTCATCCAATTTAGGTATGGAGGAAGTGCTGGAGCGTTCTTCTAGCTGTCACAGGATAAGACGTGAGGTATACCCTGGACAGGTGGCTAACACAGAGACAGACCGTCACTCTTTCTCACTTCAATAATCAAATCAGAATTACTGATAAACTGGGAGAGGAGGTTTGAGTACCTGGAGAAAACCTGTTCAGGCACCTGCAGAGGTTTCAGCTGGGACTCGAGCAAACTTTCCTACTTTTAAAGCAATAGTCCTAACCAACCGCATCATCATGGGTTCAATTTTCTAAATTTCAGGGCAGATGTATAGACAAACCTAAAGGGTTCACAAACGATGAAACCACCACTTTCCTTTTATCCCAGCATTCCCTTTGGTAAAAAGCCACTCATTACAGGTTAAAGAAGTCTAACAAAGTGATCGCTGTGGCGAAGCCAACAGCTGTGGGAGAGGAGAGAAAAGCAGAGCAGACAGGAAGGGACAGAGTGCACAAGATAGTGGTCTTAAGCAGGAGCATAAGACAAGAGCGGCAGAAGAGCTGCTGCTACTTCCAGGCATGGGTGAGGAGGAGGGTCTAAGGGAGGGTGTGCGGAGTCAGTTGAGGAATCAGAGACGTAAGAGCTACACTGACGTAGTGGGAGATGGGGAGAGTGTGTGTCGACTTGGAGCCGGGAGCCTGAGAGAACATTCAGTCCAGTCATCTAACATCAGAGGCCAGTTACTACACAGCTTCAATAGTCAAGGCGCAATGAGAGATCAGCACATCGACAGATTTCAGGGCTTTGGATTTGAATGCATTTTTACTCACACACCTCTACACAAAAGCCAACTTGGCCTACAGAACAGCACAGAGCTAAAGCAGGCCTGAAACAAAGGAGAAAGTTATTGGACTGAGAGACAGAAAGTGACCGACAAACTGTCACAAATCATTCGGGGTATGGAAACAAATATACCACATGAATTCAGTACGTGTCAAAGACTAGATAACAAGCCGCAGGCACAGTATCATAGAAAAATAAGAAAATAAGATACGGGGAATAGACTCTTAAGTCTGCGCAACCACTAAGAAAGCCTTACAAAAACCGTACAATATGATACTAGTGCTCACTGGACTTGTTGTGACGGACAGAAGCGTTTAACAGTCATTTCTAATATTGTTAGTACTTTCACTCTGGCAATCATTTTGTTTGACCGTGTGCTTGACGGCGTTGTTTTAGTTACCTTCGATTTTAGCAAAGTCTTTAATCCGCTGGTAGTTGAGCTGAGCGGCCTGCTCCAAACATTTGCGGATGACTCCTTTAACTTCCTCTGGTGGAACTGGGGTGACGATGTCCTTCATCAGGACCTACATTAAAGAGCAATTGTGTTAATAATGCCAAGATTTCCATTACAATACGGCTGTTATTTCATCAGACACAAAAAAGATTTTCTTCATGGTATTTACAAACCCTCTCCAGCAGGGATAAAGTGGCCTTCAGAGCACCCTCTGGACGACCGAAGGGGAAAAAATATCTACAGGGGAAGGTGTAGACCAAAGATGTAATATTGTGAAAAAAAAAAAAAAATCAAGTGTTCAGGGATTCAGATAATGCGTTGTTGGCGAACTGGCAATCACCTGAAATTTACAATCTGGTTCTCCAATATCACACGCAACCTCTCCTTGATGTCTTCAAAGCGCTCCTTCTCGTCAACAGTCACTGTGCTCAGTCCATCTGGCCTACGAGGATCACACCCACACACTTTAAACCAAACAAAATCTCATAAATGTTCAGTGTATGTAGACTCTCAGTCCACTGGGAGCAAAAGAAACCAGTAAACAAATAAACAAATGGACTGCATTCGGGTCCCCGGGGAACTTAGAGCAAACTGTGTGAGATATTTGTCTTGAGCCTCACCTTTTTTCACCTTGAAAAGACTCCTTTGTCTTTCTAAACTTGAACATGCGCGCTCGCTTGGAGGCGGCGCGAGGGTCTGGGCTTTGGGAGCTCTTTGGGGATATTAGGGCCTCATAGCCCACCGGCCCCCAGTAATTGCTGCCCTCTCTGACTTTAAAGGACGCATGGGAGGATGAATAATATGGACAGTAAGAGACTATGGTAACAAAGGAAAACAGAGAAAACAAAGAAAAATGGTAGAAAACAAGGAAATATGTCGATACACACAACCGATTAGCAACATAACACAAAATCCCAAAAAAAGAAAACATCCAAAAAATGTATAAACATAAAAGTAAGTAAACATAGACATGACAAAAAGGAAACTGATGAAAAAAGAAAATAAAAACCCCACACACAATAGATGCTTCTAATAAGGCTGACATTTGGTCTTTTGACAGAATTAATTTATTAATTACATTTCAACAACAGTTTTTAACATCAGCCTTTATTTGAAAGGGAATTGTCTGATCCCGAAGTCTTGAATTTGTTGAGCTGATATGCAACGAGGGACTTTTTCATGTGTCTACCACCTGCCAACTAGCTGTTGCATCACAGCATTTCCATCTATGCAAAAAAAAAAAGAAAATTACATGAACGTATGCCGTCCTTTGGTGAGTTTCTCATTGGCCATGACCCTAAGAGAGGCCTACTGTTTGGTCTGAATAATCATTATTATATGAACTGGAGGTCAGGGCTGTAAAATGAGGGAGTGATAGCCCCTTTTGACCCTTGTCAGGGAATTTTGCTCAAAATACCAAAACAGTTGAAAAGAAGAGGTATTAGCACACCTGTTCCCATGGACATGGGAGGCACAAAAAGCGAAGCTGTAGTGAAGAAGAGTGGGGTCAATGATAGCCCCATTTTCCGCTCTTTCCAGCAGATCACGCAGGTAGCCCAGATGTCTGTGACAACCTCGAACTCCGTTCCTCGCACAGTACTCATCCAAGACAAACACCTGGCCCGGACTGAACCATCCCTGCACAGCACAAAACGTGCATGGAGACGACAGTACAGCAAAGCAGCAAAGGATAACAACACACAGCCCACAGGCTGAACGTGGAAATCTTAGAAAAGGCAGAAAGTTGCTCACCAAAGAGCAGAAGGTGTCATTGAGCCTGTGGTCCAACGTGAGCCGCTGCACCATCTCAAAAAGCGAGGCGTGGTCAAAGCTACAGGGATTAGCGGAGATAAACTCATCCATGCCGTGTTTCTGAGCTCTGTCAGCGTCTATCCGGCCAAACGGCACAGGGAAAAGCACACGGTTCAGAGGAGAGCACATCAGTGAGGCACAGGCACACAGCAGGTCTTCACTATAGCACATGAGCCACCAGGGGATTCTTGTCTACTTCTAAGGGCAAATTATAAACATTTACAGCTTACATTGTCAACTTGCATTGTGTCGGACAGCGTAAAGAGGTTTTTTTTGTTTGTTTGTTTGTTTTTTGTATTGGTGGATGAAAGTCTATCAATCCTAAACTAACCTCAGAGGGACAGGGGCTTCAACTGTATGTGCATGCAGGCATTTTAGTATGTCACATTCCCTCTTATTTTGCAGAGGACGTCAATCCTTAGAAATCCAAAAGAGCTTTGAAGAAGTGCTGTTAGATCAAATTAGATGCATTCCTCTTGACATGTTCAATAGATTCTGCCATTCGCAACTGTTGTCACTCAGGTCCTGACAAATACTGAGACGTGTGCTCGTAAAAAAGACACAGATATGGCAAAAGACTAATTCACTTGAGCATGCTGTGAAAATAAAGGACAAAGCACTGATAGAAACAACACGTTATGTTGCAAAAATTGATTTTCTTCTGCTGAAATTTGCAGAACCCTTCCTGACGTGGATTCAGGAGCTCTAGTCAAGCTCTGTCTGAATTTTCATGTTTGTCTTGCTTCATAAGTTTTGCCATCAACCCTCTCTGTATTAAAACGAAAGATTAAAGCAGCTCTGTAAAAAAAAAAATCATTGCAGAACTTGTCATATCGAACTCTACATAAACAAAGAGATTTAAATGAAGAAACCACTGGTGGGCTGGTCAGATTTTTATTTATTTATCTATTTTCATAAAACTGACTAAGACCATTTCTACTCTTTAAATTTAGTCTTTAAATGTTACAGAAAAATGACAGAATGATGGTGACAAAGATGATTGAAAATAGATACAGAGGTGCAGTCATGTCCTCGGTGTGAGTGACAGGTGTCATGTGCAGAAACACTAACATAAGTGAGGATGATTTGGGGATAGGTGGGGGATGTGGAGGCCTGCTATATGTAGGGCGGGACCGAGGTACCGAATAGAGCATAACTGTCATCTGTCACCCTCCAGGTCAGTGAGAGGGTGTCAGTGTGGGTTTCCACTCAGAGTTTTTCTGCAGAGAGTTATGTTTGTCTGTAGCTGATTTTTCTTTCAATCTGAGAAGTAAAAGAGACAACAAGATAAATGAGGACAATGAATGCTGGGAAATAAGAGGGACAATACAGGAATAGTTGGTCACAATGTAAAATAAAGGAGGAAGAGGTGGACACTTGAACAAACAGAAGATGGTGAATGGCATTGGAGGTGATGGATGAGAGACGGAGACAGGGTGAAAGAGGATTTGCTTGGTACAACGGCCTTTTCTTAGCGGTGGGACAGTAACAGAGAAGTGTTGCTGGAGAGTGAAAGCAAGCTTCACTCTGGGACACGCTGAAAAGAAATTGGAAGTGGAAAAGAAAAATAACACCCAAAGAGTGAAGAAAAGGTGTCTGGTTCAAGACACAGTGAGTGTTGGACTAAAGGAGGTAGTGAATTTTAAGTCCAAAATAAATTCAGTACTTCAGTAACAGTATCATAACTTACACTGACATGTTCGTAGTGACTTCAACCATGAATAAAATAACTAAACCCCCAAATGTATATCAGAGTGATTTGGCATACATTTAAAACTCATGACATGCTGGAGAACAGAGTGACTTTTCAATAAGCTTCTGAATGTCATGCACATCTGCAGACACATTGTCAAATTTGCATTTTATCTTCTTTGTTCACTTCTGTAATTGCATTCCTTGTTTTCTTCTCTACGCATTTGCAAGTTGACAATACTTGAATATGTTGCAGTGTATTCATGATCTCTAAGGAGCACACTAACAGGCATACCACTACCGAAGAACTCTAATAGGGTAGCAATACAATTTGGTGCAAGTACATGGGTAAAATAGCATGAAGCCGACAGAGGCAAAACTGTATCATTCTCTGGGAGATGGGGGGATGAATGGAAATTCCTGAATTTGTACAAAAGTATGGACACATGACACAGGTGTTCTCCTATTCAGGCAAACAAGGGCAGTCAAAAGAAATCAAAATGAGACCTCTCCTTTCTGGAGGTGTAACACCGGTCTAGCCTCTATCTACAGGCCCATCTACTGCAGGAGGAAGGAGGAGGGGGAGGGGGCCGGAGTATTTCATCGTAAGAAGGGGCGGCAGTGGCTACTCCTTGTCTTTGGCATTCAGAATACTCCGCGTACATATTTGCCAACTCTCATCAAGAAAAGATCAAATAAAAAGAACTAAAAGCAATTGAGCCCTCTGACGTAAAGCATAAACACCCATTTATCTTCTTTTTTTTTTTAAATCACAGCATCGTAGACTTCTGTCATCGTATACATAAGCATCAAATATTACCTGGGTTTCATCGGCTGCAATAAAATATGGTTTTGAGCTCTTAACTTGCAAATTTACATGCTAACTCTTTCTCATTACATAAAGATGCTTTCTCTAGCTAATCTAATAGTTTCACATTCGTAATGGGCGGCTTTACTCTGAGGGGTTCGATCACCAATAAGAGTAAAGAGAGAAGGCAATTATGCAGAAACAACTTTAAACTTCAACTATTACTGAGTCAAATAATAAGTTCTTAAATATAAAATACATGCATCCTATACTGGCATGAATGGATGCTTATACTTTGATCCTCAAGTTGAGGTAATTAAAAAAAAAAAAGTCATCAACTAATATCTAAGACATGAAGCGAGACGTGAAAAAGGAGAAGAAGGAAAGAAGAGAGAAAGGACGTTGCATTTGTCAGATAATCGGCGGGGATTATCTGAGCAGTGCCGGCTACAGGGAAGCACTTACCCTTGAGTCCAGCTAGAAGACAGCAGGGTAAGAAGGGACAAACCAGAATAACATAAAGACTAGCAACAAGGCTGGAGCAATCACGAGAGACCCTGACCTAGCAGCTGCATTACTAAAGAAGGGTCCAGGCAAAGCATGAAGAAGAAAACACAACTCAAAAACAACAACCTATACCAACATGATAGTTTGTGGGTGGTGGTGTGTGAGCACATGTGAGGATATGTGAACAACAGATGTTGAGGCTTTTTTGGGATAGAGAGAAGAGGGAAGCAGACAGAGAAAGGGAGGAAGACAGAGACAGAGGGAGAAAGACAGAGTTTACGAACCTCATCACTCCACTGCAGTTTAGTTTCTCTGGATTATGGACAAGTATTTAAGGAGTCGAGACACACAGACAGTGAAGTAAAACCCAAATGGGATGGGTTTGTGTGTGTGTGTGTGTGTGTGCAAAAGATTCTTGTCGAGACTATGAAGGTCTGAGAAAGGTTGTGGTGCTTCACATCGTCTGTTTCCACATAACAGTGCTCTTTTGCATTACAATAAGCGCCTAAATGTAAGTTAGTTTTTTTGTTGTTGATTTTTTTAACTCTGACTGCTGCCATAAGCAGCATGTTTACTCTTGTCTAGTGTTAGTGTAGCAGGTTAAATAACGTCCCTGAAGGTCAAAAATAATCTACCCTTTGCATCAACAGGGAGGAATAGAAAACTAACTTAGAGGCTGTTATGCTCTCAAGATGGCACAAAAGAGAGAGAAGATTTCTTTTGTGCTGGCTGGAAGTGCTCAGAGAGACGGAGAGCGAGCTGCCAGTCAACATGCAGCCGAAGAAAAAAGCTTTCGATTGAACATGTTTGTAACTTTTCTCAATAAGGACAAAGGGCAGGCGTTAATAGTCTGCTTTATTTTTTAATTTTTTCCTGGGGGAAAAGTACTATAAACCTGTCTCCAATAACGTTTTTTTTTCAAGACCTAAAGACACCTAAAATAGTAATTATTTATTTAAGGCAATTCAAATTATTGTACTGTAATTCATACAAATATAATCGTAATACTGTAACATGTAAAATGTAGTATTGTAATATGCACACAATTATTGTAACTTAATTTAGCTAATGGAATCATTTCAATGTATCAAAAGGAGCTTTCTAACAGGTAAGCCAACATATGTCATCAGGTGTGACTAGAACAGCTGCGAATGGTGAAGGCTGTTGGTGTTCAAAATATGAAAGACAAGCATCGTTGGCTCTGAGCCAATACAGAGGACCGAAAAACATCACACTATTTTGACCTTTTTTCTTTTGGTAAAATCCCTCTAATACATATAGAGAGCACTTTAAAGTGTCAAAGTGTTCACATTAGGGATGTCCCAATCACATCACTGTCTGAGTCATTTGATTTTGAGTATCGGCCAATACGTGTCACAATCCTATACTTTAGCAATCCACAAAAAAAAAAAAAAAAAAAAGAGAGAGAGAGAAGCCGATCTTTCCGTCCAACAAATTCCTGTTTCTGACATGCTGAGGAGCCCACTTCAAGTTTGCGTTACATTTATTCAGTGTGCCAACTCCTCAGTAAGAGAAGTAGCTATCGGCTACCTTCTGATTCGATTTTCCGATACTTTACTGACTTGCTCCAATCGCTCGGAAATCACACGATTGGCTCCAATTTCTGATAACGTGATTGGATCGGGACATCATCACTAGTTTACATCATCTTTTAAGGTTAGTTCTTTTGCCCTAGTAAAGCTTAAGATCACTCTTAATGGAGGTCCACTGTGTCAGACGATCATTTCCTCACTGGCTCTATTTTTTTTAAATGCACACCTTGTAAAAATGTATTTTTAAACCAAACCACAACTTCATCCTTACCTGGTTCTCAAAGCTAACCACTTGTGTTGGAGTGACTGGTTAACATTTGTCTCATAGATTAGGATTTTTTAAAAAAAACTTGAACTTTAGCCACCGAGGTAAAACTTAAAATCTCAAACAGACATCAAACTTAGTTTTCTGGCTCCTACTGGAGGGTTTGCTGTCTCTTCATAAGGCAAAATTCGCTACGGCCTACAGCTCTGATATGATAACAGTTACTCTGAGGGGCTGATATCGTAATTTTATTCAACAATAATAAAATTGTTATTTTAACCACAATCTAGCAGACAAATAAATAGATAAAAATGCTAAATGTGGAGTGTGCTCAGAACCTTCATAGGTCTCTTTTTAAAATTTTTTTTTTTTTTTTTTTTCAATCTTCCACTGCAGCAGAGTCAGGAGGTGCTGTGTACGTTATGGTCCCAGTGCCATTCAAGACCACCAGGGGGTGAAACATGTACGCGTGGTGTGCCACAATGTTTCAGGGAGGGAAAGGAGGTCTGTGCCACTGTGAGGAGGCTTTGAATGGCAACAGCTGGCATCAGAGAAGTCGACTAACCACAAGAACAATCACATACTGGACAAAGAAACTAATGGAGAAACAACATAGAATTTTATGTGATAGGATTCTGAGTAACTGACCCAATTCTTGTCTTTTAATACATTAGACAAACAGCAAAATAAACAATTTTTTAAAGTTTTTGTTAACAATTTTTTTTTTGTAATCGTGGGAGTCTGTTCTTTCATATTTGCATCCGATGCCAATTATTTTCCCTTTCCATGGAATTAAACTTGATTACTTGATTATTCTTAGCCTATGGAGTCAAAAAAAATGCACACAAAAAGTTTTGTTCTGAATAGCAGGATCTATTAATGTGAATTTTTAATTATGTGACATTACGTTTAGTGGGTAGAGGCAGTGCTAGGGTGGGCTGGGGCACAGTAATGCAAACTGTTTTGTGCTGAAGTAACAAGAAAATGAATGATGGCATAGGTCAAAACCAACCTGAGTAGATACAGACTGTGTGAAGAAAAAGTGCTGCTGTCTGGTTTTATAACCATCTTGAATGTGGGGAGGGTGGGGACACAAGAGACGGTTACAAAAGAAGTTGGTACAGTCGGTACAGATGCCACACTACTTCAGAGGGTCTTACCTTTACTTTGCTACCTGAGCTGGGGACTGCTTAGAAGTGCAAGTACAGTGACATGTTGATTAAAACTTTACATATGTCTGGCTTGGTCATTGTTTAGTGACAGGAGAACCATTTGAGAACCTGTCTCAGAACCACAGCTTCCTTCACAGTAGCTCTTTAGAGCAAAAACTGGTTTGAAACAGACCTAACGTTAAAACATGATCAACACTCTGGCACTGTCAGCCTGAATTCAACCCCAGCAGGCTTGAATGTTCAAGTATTATGCATGGTGACCTGTTTGACATTTGCACTAACTTTAAAAGCCACATCCTGCTTTTGCATGATAGTCTTTTTCAGGTTGGTTGTTCCTCGTGAACAGACTGATGGAGTAGCATGGAATTGCACCTTTAAACACTGTGAGAGTGGTGACAATGAGTGGAAGTCCATCAGATGCTGGAGGGATCTGTGAAAGATTAATGCATGTGCGTGCGTGCTTGTGTGTTAGTTTTACTAGCACGTTTTGTGACTGCAGAGTGGAGCACATGGTGTGACACATTCATGGGTTAGAGCTTTGGCTGCTTTGTGGATGGAAACTGCTTTATGCTTAAGTGACCCTGTTGTGTTTCCGGCTACTTACAGAACTGAGATATGGGAGCATCCATTTGGGCTGAAGCACCCCCTTTGGAGTTTAGTTTCTGGACCTGAGTGGGCGGAACAGGCTTGTGAGACTGGCCAGTGGCGCGATACATGGCCTGGACCCACAGGATGCGGTCCTGCTCATCATCGCTGGCAAAGATCACAGTGTCACCTTCCTTCACCGCATTGAAGAAAGCCCTGCCACCATCCAAGCCTGACAAAATAGAGCAGTAAAAAAAACCAAGTAATTACATATTTAGATAAAGTACGTCTGTGTCTGAAATATCATCATATGGTGCAGTGCAGTCTGACCTGGTTGGGGGTCACAGTAGTCCACAGTATACCCATCCAGCTGCAGAAGCTCTTGAGGTTCAGATTTTTTTTCTCTGTAGCTGCACATTGCAAACGTATACTGACTAACCTACAAAAATAAAGGAAATAAGATGGTCACACACAGTTTTATGATGCTTTGTACAGAAATCAAGAGTGTAATAATCTAGTAATAGTGATTTCTAACTCCTCACTCACAACTTTGGTTCTGTCTGAGTGTTAAACAACCAGT
Source organism: Zenarchopterus dispar (assembly GCA_028564865.1). NCBI lineage: Eukaryota > Metazoa > Chordata > Actinopteri > Beloniformes > Zenarchopteridae > Zenarchopterus > Zenarchopterus dispar. Next base: position 34,392 of record JAOWBL010020351.1, read on the forward strand.
CATAAGATCATAACTACCTTAAAATAACTACAGTAGTATGTAAAATATTTTTTTCTAAATTAGTTTTGAAGGAATTTGAATACTTAAAAAACAAAAACAAAAAGGAAGGCACATCTGAGCACAGCGATTTTAAAGCCATTTAAAGTTTTTAAATATTTTTAATTGGAATCAAACCAAAAAAAAAAAAAGAACATATAACATGCTGATACTAAGATTTTTTTTTTTTTTTAAATTTTGCAATTCGACAACAGGCACAGGAGCTATCTATTATTTTAATGAAGGACGTGTTGTTGAAGTCACTGGATGGACTCAGGAATGTTTGTGAAAACATTGTGGGAGAAGAAAAGACTACTGAAGTGAGCTGGAAAACTGTCCTTTTACAACTCCAGTGCCAAACCACAATTTGGATGAATCAGTTAAAAGTACAAGGCCTGAACTTGTTCCACATTTTAAAAACCCTGATGCTCCTCCTGTCTCCTATCAGCACACAAGTTCCTAATTATTGCTTAAATTCAAAATTCACTCAATTTTCTTGTTTCCAAAGAACCACATTTCTCAGCTTCAACTTTTAATATATCCTCTTCTGTGCTATTTTCAGATAATTGTAATGTTTGAATGTAATTGTTCTGTGTTGGTGTTTCACACAGTTTGCCAGCTGGATATCTATCATCAAGATGTTCAATAACTTGGAAATTACATTTAAAGAAAGAGCTGTAAAATCCTCTTAGTAGGTAAAAAACTGAACTCAACAAAAAGAGTTAACTAGACTGAAGATCGTTTTACACGAAGAGCCTACCTGCACAAGGACAAAGAAACGCTTCTTCCAGCGCTTCCAGACATTCTTCCCAAAAGCCCATAGATACCTGGAAGAACAGTGACGACACACAACGAACACAAGGAGCACACAGAAGCTGAATATCATAAAGACAAAAGCTTCATATAGAATTCATGAGCATCAGCTTCCTAATTTTAAACATGTTGCCACTGTCAGATGAACACAAAATCCATAAACTACATCCTGGCATCCACCAGGGGGAGTAGTGCACTTCACAGTATTTTTCCACAACACGTGAATAGAAATGGGGCCAAGGAGCTGAGAGGGAAGGCGCTCTGTAGGAAAGCATGGAGAGGGAAAGGCACATCAGAACATCGTACTTGGCCGTGGGTGTCTTACCCGCAGTGCTTCATGTTCTGTGGTTTGTCCATTCGTATGGCCAGTTTGATCTTGAGATCTTGGTCAGGACAAGCCTTGGTCACAGTCATCTTATGAAGCTCTGACTGTTTGGGACTATTAGGCGTTGGGTGGAGGACAACCTGTGCTCAAAGGAAAAAAAAAAACAAAACACAAAACACAAAATCTGAGTTTACATCATCATCACCGCTGATATCCAGATAGTGAATCTCCCGTCTCAGCCTGCTCAGTGTTCAGCAGCACCAATCGGTGCCTGGAAAGGCTGGTGATGTGTGTTTGCCTGGTGTTCAATCACAAAGTGATTCGTGGTGGAGGAACAGAACAGTCCTTTGCTCTGCCTCCCTAAAAAAAGAGGCCTAATCTCCCTTTGCTGACTTAAAGAGCTTTGAGGAAGCCTGTTTTCTTGCCAAGTCTGCTGCAGTGGGAGATCAAAGAGCCTTGTCACAACCAAGGTCACTGGCACTACAGGGACGTCTGAGGCGCCGCTGCCCAGACGCAAACAAGCAACATCACCTTCCTCGGCTAGCTGTCACTTTTAAACAAGAGAACGGCGGCTGGAGAACAGATTTGTGCCTCTGCTCCCCTGACATTTGAGTCAGATTGAGTCAGATGAGATTTTAATGAAACTGAAAGCCTGCTGTCAGGGATGTGAAATATATATGCTTTTAATCTGCTTCCTTTTATCTCAGAACAAAGGTGCAGCGGCATAATTAAGATTAAATCAGATCAAACAAAAGCTCACGGTGAATGTACCAAAATGAGAAGTATGTGAAGGGCGTCGCCCTTATTTCTGTTTTTTGTTGATTTCAAAAATGCTCATAGAGAGATAAGCGTATAGGAGGTCCAGTCTTTCTAAGTTCTTCTCCTTTTGACAACCTCTAGATGTATTAAACATATTTATCAAGTCACTTGTGAACATGAACACGAGTGTTACCCTGCCCAGTTCTTTGTCCTCCAGTGCCAGCACGCCTGTACTCTCCGTAAACAGCTTCACCTTGACAGCGGGCAGAGGGTGTGTGGTGGTGAAGTCCCCTTGGGTCCCCCAGCTGAAAGGCACAACAGAAACGCACTCTTGAGGTTAACTTTCATGACACCGTGAGGTGCACCTGTACAACAATTATGTTCGATTGTAAATCAACAGTCTGGAAGAGCCGCTTCAACTCACTGCTAAAGATGCTACACCTAAATCAAGCAGAAGACTTCAGTAAACAGCCTCCCAAACAGACGAATCATGTTATAATTAAAGATATAAAATAGAATTCTTTACTCAAATATAGCCTCAAAACAACAGCTTTTGGGCCATTGGGATTAAAATATAAAGTGCAGGGGAATAGATTGTTATTTTCGGAGACATACACACACACACAAACACAACAGCTTGTCTTTTTATCACAGAAGAAAGACAGTTGGGAGACTGATTAGGAGGTAACAAGCAGTCACAGGGATTCACAGTATGTCAACTCAGGATAAAGCCACAAAAGATAACACACAGGCCAACACATTATTTCTCTGTCTCGCTGTCACTTCAGAATTGCATTTCTTCTATTTAAACACCTGAAAACTCAAAACTGCTCTTGGTGGGATTTTGAATAGCAACATACACATCTCGTCAAACCAAGGTGCAGCAAAGAGCTGTCCGATTCCTGACTGAAATCCAGGTTCTGTCTTTTATTATTGTAAATTCAGGCAATTATCAAAAACATGTCAAGTACAATTCATTAACAGAAGGAAAACAAAGGTAGGCTGGCTAGCTATCTTAATTATTTCAGTCCTTGATGGAAAAACAAAATGAGCCTGGTTTCTCTGGATTGGACTCTGGTTTCCAGGGAGCAGTGCTGACAGATGCAGGAGAAACTGCCTCCGGACGCCATTGGACAAGTATGCAGCCAATCAGAGAAATGAAGCGAGGTTGTTTTGACTAGTGGCTCTTGGACATGAGGCCCACCATGGTCCTATCGCGACTGGTTTAATACATTTTACACCAGTTATGGCGGCTGTGAATGGGAAGAGTACCAGACCCACGGAACAAGAGACAATTTGGGCTGAACAGGCTGGACAAAGGAGAACGTAAATAAAATATATAAATGTGCATTCAAGTGTGACAATGTGCAAAGAAAAGAAAAAAAAACAAGGCAATATGTCGATTATGTTCACATGCCACACCACATGGACTGGTTCACACTGTGAAACTAGTGGGAGGTTCTCCAGTCCTGGTGGCATGTATGTTTTTGTATTTGGGAGAAGAAACTGGGGCTTCTGCAGGAACTACTCAGATACGTGGCGACAGCAGGCTGCGAGAAGGAACAACAAGTCTCAGAAAGAGACTTGAGCCAGAAGTGGAATATAGGAAGCTGGATGTGAAGTGCATTAATGACGTGTCCCCTTCTCTGTCCAAAACTGCTTTCAGACACAAATCCAATCAAGTGCCACTAAAATAGACATCAACTACCATTCAGACTCACTCATTAATTGCTGACTAACTACAGAAGTTCCTAAGGAGTTACTGAAATAGTGCAAAGTGAAGAAGCATTTTTCTGTAACAGTGTGACTTTGAGGGATTTTACTTATAAAATTACTGTTACTACAAAATGAAATAACTTGTTACAATGTTACTTTCACTGACTTTTGTTCAGGATTTGCTGAAAGAGTCATGACATTCTGCACGATGCACAAGCAAACACAGTCTGAAAACGTAGCCTGGAAGATGGAGGCGGGAATTCTCGATATCCTCATTACTTTTATTTCTGCGGTAAAAGGAATTTTATGGAAATTGCGTGCAGGTATCATGAGCCTTTCCAGGACTTTTTCTCTCCAGCTGCTGCTATCTGGACAGCTAACCAAAGAAGTTTTCTCATGGATGAGGGATCACTGGATCATATATAAATATACAGTTTTTGAAATGGATTAGAGTGATCACCTTCATGTAATATTAATAACTTCAGCCATCCATGTGAAAGGTGTTACCAAATGGCCAAATGAAATCCTGAACACGGTAGACGGCGTAGAAGACACTCGTAAACACCGACATGTATGTCAGAGACCAGAACAGAAAATACACAAACCTCACTGTGGTTGTGTTAATAATGCTAAACATTGATCGTTTTACAAATCTTGGCTATAAAATTCCACAGACCGAGTTTTGTATGAAATTATATTTACAGAATAATTAAACGTCATAGGTTTTGAGTCTTGGTCGGTCAAATCAAAGGGGGTCTGTTTAAGAATAAAATTCAGTTCTGCCTTATCAAGTACCTTTTCTATCCAGAGCAGCAGGACAGGGATAAAATACAAAAATGTAAAAAAAAAATTGATATTAAGACAATAAAACTGAAATTTTGGACATAAAAAGTTCAAACAACGTGACTTCTTTCTGAGATGGATTGTGTTAAATATGAAGTTTATGATGCAGTGATTCATGCAGACTGTAGCTGTCAAACTGAAACAAAACAAATGTGCTGGATTTAAAAAAAAAAACAAAAAAACAGTTGACTGAGCACAATCCATTTTAATGCTTACTTTTGAACAATGCGCCACAATTTTAAACTTGTGAATCACTCTTTAAAGCTTTCTTGAAAAAATGTGAGTCAACCATTGAACAATAAACACCTAAAAAAGAAAAACTAAAATCCATCCCAAGACAAAAAAAAGGGATTACAATAAACCAAAACTACAGGAACAAAGCATCTAATTGTAATCCCGTTACACAACATATATGTGCTTTTAATAGCTCTTCTTGTCATATGTGGGTGCCAACATGTTATGCTCTATTATGCAGCCTGAACAGTATAATATAAGCCTTTGAAGAACAGGATGTCTCTTCCCAATCTTGAACAGTTTTTAAAATGTATTTCTTTTGTCCTTGTTTGCATTTCTAACATCCATTATTAATTATGAATTTCTTAATGTACACAACAGATGCAGCAGCTCCAGCATGTAGAGACGGAGCAGCGAGGCTGCTGGCTGGCAGTGAGAAGTTGGCGGCGGGCGAGTTATTGCTGATTTCACGTGGAACCGTTGCTCTGGCATGAAGGTGACCTTGTTGCTCAATAGAAGCTCTAACAATGGACGTGACAGCGCCACTCTACTGCATCTCTTTCTCCAAAAGGAATGAACTCTCGTGGCTGCTCAAATGGCTCGTGTCAAGAAATAAAACTGCAGAATCACCTCCTTCATCCAGATGTTGAATCTTAATTCACAACAGTGAGTTGAATGAACACTCAACTGGCGAACAAATCTAATTACTGTATGCAAATAACCTGAACGGAGATTAACATCTGTATTGTGTGTGTGTGTGTGTGTGTGTATGCATGTGAGCTTTGTACACAACCACCCAGCCAGCCCTTCACCAGGTCATGTTTCCAGCACTTAGAGGACGTAAGGTTTCCAGAGACTTTAAATACCAGCAAGTTCAACCTTTTCCTACCCGAGTCCTCATCTTCACCTGGAAATTCAATGATTTATGCTCCCAAAGTGCATTCATGAGAACAGATTCATGTCTCCACAGCACATGCAGTTCGAACATGCCCACGCACACACATACACACACACTGGCTGTGCCTTCTTCTCCTCTAATCCCTTCCCTCATTCAAGTTCCTCCATCTCTCTCAGGCCCTCTTCATTTAGGGAGATCAGAGGACGACGTTTGGACCTTAAAATAGCTCCGATTTGTCTGCATGTTTTACAGACTTTTCTCTTAGCTTGCTGCTACACAACACTGATTTATAAGCTGAATAAAAGGAGTCAAAGTTTAGCAGGGGGTGTATTTTCCTTAAATGAGATGAACTGTCATCACAAGAAAAGAGATAAAAACAATAATAATGACAATAAAAATACAAGACTTCTGTACAAAGACTTTGGAGTGCTTTCACAAGTGAAAGCCCTGCATTTTGTATTTTTCACTGTTACAATGTCAATCTTCAAACCTTGATTGACTGAATCAGAAACCATTCGATCAAAAGAAAAATTTGTGGACTGAGCTGGAAAATTTCAATGACTAAAGAAGATTCAACACAACAAGAAGGAGTTGTTGCCAAGACAACTTTTTTTTTTACTATTTTGATCCCCCTGCAAGTATTTGTAAGACACAAGAATATTAGTTAAACCCTACTTTTTCTGCTGTGGATCAAGATTTGCTCAGCTAAACATTCCCATTTCCTTTAAAATGCATGCATTCACATGCAAAGTGTTTGTGACAGGGAACGAGGAATTCAAGAGTACTTGCAATCACTGGAAGTGAGAAACCACTGAGATCTGGCAGAGTTTGGAAGCAGAGGCTTAATATAAATTCAAGTACGTCTTCCAAGACAATTAATTTAGTGTGATCTTATCAGCCTCATGTAATGCACTTATGCAATCCTGAGTACAAAACATTTGTTGGTTTAGCAGAAAAATTAACACAAAGCTGCATTACTTTAACTTCATTCTCCTCTCAACACACACTGTGTGCTAAACTCATGTCTGTGTGTACACACTCACGTTGGCTTGGATGCCTCTGCTTGGTCGGTCTGAAGTTTCTCGCCGCCTTCCACCTCCATGGTACAGTAAACAATCCTGTTCGGAGCCAGAGACTTCAGCCCCTGCACTTCCATGATCACCACCTAGGAAGCATACAAACCTCAGAGAAGGCTGCAGACGGGAAGTGATTCATCTCTTTGGGGAGGTCAGAGAGGAGAAGGGTCAACAGCAGAAAATCAGGCAGCAAATCCATCCAGAAATACTATCTCAGCCACAGATACTATTTACAGTTGCAGCTGGCGTCTTCGCTGCTCAGTAGATTCTGGGTGATGTTCTGCTGAAAGAGATTGTAAAGATTTCAACTATCCTCCCAGGACCCTACAACTTTCTATCCTCAAAACAGCTCGAAGGTATAATCTGCCACATAAAGTCTTATACCTAGTCTTTAACAGCTCAGTGATTTCAATGTAGCCCTGCTGCCAGTGTAGCTTTATAATGCAACTGTGAATTTCAATGGGACAACCTAAGCCAGAAATATATGCAGTCGGGATATAAGCCTGCTTTCACTCGATCCACTGTGCCCATGATGCCAGCAGACTTCATTCACTGCCAGTTTATGAACTGTTTATCAATCCAGTCATCCATTAAATTCACTCAGAGTTCGGCAAAAGTAAACAATATTAGGCTGACAAACATGAAAATGTGTGCTTGTGAAGGAACCAGATGACTTAATAAAGATTTTAAATATTCATTCCAAACATTTGTCTGAGAACCATCATGGACAGACTGTGGCGTTTATAATGTAGAGTCCAAAATTGGGAGGGGAGGATTTTCAATGTTTTCTTCAGAGTTAAACGCAAATGAATCAGTTCTGTGCCATTAACTTTTTCAAATAAAACTGCAACAAAGCAGTCTTTCAAAAAGTAATAAAAACAAAATAAAATCTGATGATTGCAGAAAAAAAAGATTTTCCTAGCTTTTCTTGCAGCTGTCAAGAACCATGTTGCACCCTTCAAATTTAAGTTATCCTCTGTTGTGATATGACTATAACTAAAGAATTGACTTATAAATGTGTGAACTGATTAATTAATCCTTTTAATAGCACAAAGTTTTTCATTTAGCCAAGAGTCAGTTTCTAACAGTCAGCATGCTAATGTTTTTGCCTGTCTCTGGTATTTTGGCCTTGTGGATACCTCCCTGGAGAGGTGTTAAGGGCATCTCCAACTGCAGAAAGACCTATGACAGGGAATATATATCTGTAAACACCTTGGTGTCCTCCCAGAGAAGCTAGGGGTCAGAGGGGGAACAGGCCTTGAGTGAGGAGAGGGATGCCTGGGCCTCTCTGCCCCAGTGTCCTAAACCCGATAATTGGAAGTTAATGGATGGATTTGTGCACTGTGCATAACATTCAGGAGTGCCTCTAAAACTGTGGCAAAGAATGTGTGTGTGTGTGTATGTCCATATATATATATATATATATATATATATATATATATATATATATATATATATATACACACACACACACATATATTTCTGTATGGTTATTGCTATGTAAAAAAGGCTTCTATGTGAATAGTGAGACCTCCTTTTTTTCTAAAAGTGTCAGCAAGTGGTTTACCACCAGGAATTGACTCTGGAACAAAGAGTGCCACCTCTCAATGGTCACACCTTACATGCTACCTCAGTTTCATCAAATTTTCCCCATTGTGCTAATAATTTCATTACCAAGTTCTCTAAAATATTGTGCCGAACACCGCGTGAAGGAGCAGACAAGCGGGGCCACATTTTTGCACATTATGCTCTCTCTGTCTCTGAAATAGCAGCGCATCATAAGGAGCGAGGTGAGAAGCCGATGAAAAGATGAGTCATATTTCCCGCTTGAACCAGGTAAATGTATACGTGTCAATCTGTTCTTCACACAGTGTCTGCTCAACCCCCCAAACGGGTGTGCCGTCTGTTTTTTTTTTTTTTTTTTTTTTTTATACTTAGTGTGAAGCAGAAGAAGCTAGCGACAGTTTTGATTTATTAGTTTTTGATTCAGGCAGACAGACTTTTTATGCAACATTTAGACTTTCGGATATCGCCATGTTTGTGTCACTTGGCTATGATCCGAATTCTAAAGACATGTAGATATTAAAGAGAGAAAATTCTTTAGTACACCTAAATAAATGAATGATTTACCTTCATTGATAAGAAGAGAAAGGACTCCTACACAGGTAGTATGGTCCGGCAGAGTCCTAACCTCAACATCACTTAGTAAACCAGGGGAGCTGTGGCTGCCAGTTTTGTGAGATACCGCAGTAATCTCAGCTCCACTTAGTTTAAAATATTCAATATAATATCTAGAGTATCAACATTTATGCTGTTTTTTGATGGCATCGCTACCTTAAACATTTGCATTTTAGTGAAGATCAGAATGAACAAACAAATTTTATGCATGCTGATATTCACTTTTATCTGCCCTTATTCTCAAAGCTGCACAATACCTCCAGAGTGAAGGACAGGACCACGTCAGATTTGGACAGTGTGTTCTCGTCTTCTTGGCCCATGTCAATGATGGAGGTGTTGTGGCCACGTTTCAGCTTCTGCAGTTTAAACTCCCCTCCCTTGGACACGGGCATGCTCTCCAGATTGGCCATCAGCTGATTCACTGAAGACTTGAGTTCCTCAATGTACATGGCCTCCATTTCTTTAGACACGAATTTGGGGAACTTACCACCCTGTAGACAAAAACACGAAAAAAAAATCAGCACAGAGTTTTATTAAGGAGAAAATCTTTTTTAAAAAGTAAATAAAAATTATAATTGGAATAAGTATCTCAGGACAGTTTGTTCTTATCTGCAGAAGGAAGGTCACAATTGATTGATGATACAAGTGATTTTTACACAAGTAACACCGTATTAGTGGCATATTAACTACATAGTAAAGCGTATTATGATCAATCTGAGTCACTTCTCTCAAATCTGACTCACCCTGGCAATCTGGTCTGCCATCTGAAGACGGCCGTCCAGTTCTCTTCTGATCTGTGCAGCCTGTTCGTCCAGGTTGTCCAGCTATTGACAAAAGAGCAGGAGGTCATTTGGATCACTTTATGGATCGTTGGGGTCTTAATCAATAGAGGATCTACCATGTCCTTCACCTCAGCATCAAAGCTGCAAATCTTCAAAAACGTATTTTATGACACATAAGTCTTATCAGCATGTGTTGCTGAACATATTGCTCAATTAAATTTCCAAACCTTCAGTTACTACTTGAAATATCTGTGGAAACACTAAAAAAGATCTCTGATTTTGAAAACAAGTGTATGATCAAAGGTTTCAAACATTTATGTAAAATAACATTTAAGTTTATGTGGAATTGTGGAGAAATGTCTTACATACATAAAGAAGGACAACATGCATGTAAACTCAGGAGGTTAGAAATAATATGGAAGGTAGGACGCAGTCTGGCAATAATTTGAAGATATCTATGTTTAAATTTGGTGGCAGTAATAAAATATTGTAATAATGTCTTAACAAGAACATGCCATAGCTTTCTTTGTCTCACTCGTTTCGATGTTGCACAGCAATCGGGCGTTTAATCATCTATACGTGTTATCTGTCCATTTTACAATTTCTTAATCTAATCATGGTTTGTTTTATATTAGCCGTACTCAAAAAAAGCTATGAATTATTTTTAACTAAACCTAACCAATCTCAAATTTAAAAAAAAGAAAAAAAACAGAAAAACATGTAATCAAATGGTTGTGATGTGGCTACGTCTCTGTTTCATCACACCCTGAGGATAAGTGCTGCCAACCGTGTCCTCCTACCTCCCTCCAGCTGCTTTCATGATATTAAAAATGGGACAAGTGAACTTTAGGATCCTTTCTCAAATTGCATAATGTTTGCATATCATAATATTTGCAGGAAAATGTAGATATGTAATGATTTTTGAGCCTTGAAATTGTAGTAATTTGATAATTTTTTTATAGTCTTTTCCAAGAAACTGGAAGTATTTCCAAAGGTGAGTAACAACGCTATAAGATATTTTAGAGTGAGGCAGCTTTGGGTGAGTTCATGAAACTACAATATGAATACTAACACTGAAATCCCCTGCCCATCTTTTGGTCTCAAAGACTCAGCCTTTCTTGAATGCAGCTTTTGTACCAAAGTTTCAATCCAATCAGCTTTTGACATCCTTGTTTTGAAATAACACCTGTTTTAAATTCACCTCCTTACTAGCTCTAAATTGCTTCTGTACCAACTTTTTTTTGGATGCTTTTTAGGCCTGAAATTCAAAAACATATATTTGCAAATGAAATGAAGTTGAAGAAAACAAAAACACCAATTATCTTGAGTTCATACTATAAATGTAAAAATCGTGTTTTTTTTTTAAAATTTTCCTTATCACAATTTTTTTCTGATTTTGTTTTGTACTAACAAATATGGGAAAAACTAAAGAGCTGAAAAGCCTTTAAAAGTCGAATTGCAGGATTACGGATTTTCAAGTTGTGAATTGTGAGTGCAGAAAGAAGAGAAGGCCCATAAATCTAGAAAATTTGCTCAGCCCAGTGTAATTTTTTTCTTTGGAAGTTCTGTCAAACCGTCATGAATAAAAAATGATATAAGTTTGATGTCACCAGTGTCTCCATAAGTTTACGTGCACTTTCTGCTGCAGCTGCCGGCACCAGAGTAAAATGAAGAAATCTCTAAACTCAGAAGACGGAAATGAGCCTTTCATTACAAAAGCAATTAGTTCATAGACAACTAACTCAATAACTCCCCCGCTTCGTAATCAGTGTATTGCTCATTTTCCCTCCAGCAGCCTTTCAAAAGTTTCTCAAATCATTTATTCATACCCTAGTTATTTATTAAAAGAACTTCTTTTTAATAAACATCTAATATTGCATCATTTGTTTATGTGATCTATCATGTGGAAACTATATGTATTTTCATGCAGAAAAGTTAATTATGGGATTTATAGAATACCTAATTCTAAATTATCTTAACTTCTAAAAACACAGTTTCTTGTTAAGCCCTGGCAGGACACAGCTGAAACTGAGCTTTGATTTTTAATTTGAAAACAGCACAAGATGTGCGAGGGTGCATGGATCTAATTACAAGCTTCTGTCAAGATTTTATTTTGATTTTTTTTTTTTTTTGTACATCATGACATCGCTTGTGCCCCTTGGTCGTTCTCATCATTGTAATGTTAATAACACATGACGAAAGTCAGAGTATGCCGTTACTTTCTATTCTTCACCTCCTTTTGACATGTGACATTAAAAACGTGCCTTTGGGTAATTGGTTTAATTAAGTGCTTTCAGCACCGCTGTAATCACAGACAGCACGCCACATTACCCTATTAAAACTGATCTGTAAATATATATGTGTAGCTGTTGCAAAATAAAAATAGTTCTCCTAGTTTTAACTCCTAATTTATCTTAAATAAACTGAAAACATACGAAAAATGTTAGACGTAGTGGGTCTAACACTGAAACCAGAAAATGACCTGGGTTTCTGCAACTTCTCGATCGGACTACCTGACACTTACATAAAATGAATTCATTCACAGCCAAAGGGCCCTGTTTCCGAAAGAAAAAGGTTATTAATTGCCGTGATTTTTCTCTTCATGTGAAACCTTGTTCTTTTGTCTTTAAAAGATTTAAAAGGTGACTTTGGATTAGCAGTAGCTGGATTTCCATCCACAAAAGTACTGACCGGTAGCGCCTGCGGTTTGAGGTAAAAGTGACGTGCAGTCCAAAAGGTGCTCGTTCAGACGGCTTGTTATGAAAAACGCTACAGCGGAGCATGAAATGACTAATCAGAGCTCCAATTTGTTCTGCATGCTGTGAGATCAAACACGAACAGAATCAAAAATCAAAAGACAATTCAGCTTTCCTTCACAGGAACCATGTCGCCATCCCCACGGAGACCATAAATGGACTACAGGCCTTTATAGAGGTGTCAAGAGTTTTGATTTTTTTTTTCCTTTTCTTGCTAATTTCAAACAGGAGCTTAAAACTCAGCCTTATGAAATGGCCACTCTGAAGGACATTAAATAAAAAGCTAATGTCAAAGGCAAGCATGAAATAAAAGTTTTCAGTTAAAAGACACATTAACCCGTCTCACAATCTTTGCGCCCTTTGACAATAACATTATGAATTCTTCATATTTGAAATGTGCCTGTATTAGAGGATGCTTGCTGCAAGCACAGAAGCTTGACATCCGTTAACCTAACGTTTGCCCCGCAGTAATGAAAAGCAAAGAAATTTGTGGCTTTCTTGCATCAATATTAAATGAGAGTTTTATATTAGCTGACACTAGGAAATAGAGATGCCTGACGTATTTTTCTTCTTCTGTTTATGCATGCTTCACATTCCTGCAGTTGCTTTCTTGATCAAAACATCTCATTCTTGTCAGGTTTGAAGTCGTGACTCACCAGTCAGCATCATTTGCTCAGCTGGTCTGAGGCCTAATTGAGACATATCTGTAACCCACTCGTACATAAAGTACTGCAAATTAGTCCCCTAAATGGTATCACCTAAGAATACTTGGAAACAAAACATATATCGTGGAATATGTGCATCTCAGATAAGCCATCACCTCATTATAACAATGTTTTTTTTAATTTTATTTCTCATTATTTGAACAAGCTGAAAGTTAGAATATAAGCTACTTTTCTTAAATGATACAAGTTTATTATAATGTAAAGTTATTTTGTACTTAATTTGATTATATTTGTCTGGTATCCATGATATAAGCAAGGTGTGGTGGAGAAGGGAAGCGCGGCATAGATCGGTTTTGATTAGTAACACGGAAATCACTTCTGCACAAGTGCATCATCTCAGCAACTGAGCACTTGATTTTCTTGGTAATGCAGTGCTCCAAACTCCTCTGGTTTTCTGCCGCTGGGCCACATGCCAGGGCTGACCTCTCCGTGCCTTATGGTATTTCACCCACTCCTATTACATTAACAGCCCTCGTCTCTCAAGCTTTACAATATTGATTCCCTGCCCCTTCCAGCAATCCTTTTTAAGAGTGAATGAGCTGAGGTCCTGGTGCAGCCGTTAACGGGAGGGGTGGGGTGTAGTAAATAACCAACAGTGGGTAAAAGTGCGACAAGGATATAGTGGTGGATACAAAGACAAAAAAACGCAACCAAAAGGAGTTTTTTTGCATAAATTATGGACGTCACTTCTTACCTACCCATTTGGAGTTGATTCTGTTCGCTGACACTCACATTATGAATTGACGTCGGCCAGATGTCTCAAAGAGGGGACAGTAAGCCTGAACTGTTAAGTCTGGTTTACTATCAGCACCGAGCAGCCACCCCACTACCAAACCCAGAGTATCTGTTTAGTAGAGCACATAATCAGACTCTGCCACCAGCTGGTGCAGAATGTCTGCACAAGAAGCACAGTCTCACTCAGTACAGATGTGCCACAGAGTGGCTCTGATATAGTGGCGAAGTTTTTATGATTATTTTTTTGGGGAAAAAAGAGAACAGATTCATCCAGAGCTACAGCAGTGACTTATACTGATTGTATTCCCGGTTGTGCTGGGCTTCGGGTACTCCTTACCCTGGTGATGCTGGCAATCTTGTGTCAAAGCACACTGAGCTATGAGCACTAGTGGACTGTGGTGTAAATGACATTTGACTTGTGCAATCCCTTAAGAACTGTCATCGCCCTGCGTGGAAAATGAGCAACTTGGCCTGTCAGCATCTGACAACGCATTTTTACAGTCCTGTCTCTGTACGCGCCCCACCGATCCACCACCTATTGCGTCTCACATCATAAACAGCTACCAAAAGGTCTTCCTTGTCAATGACCTACGGGCGCGATGCAGGTGGACAGGCAGGAACATAAAAATAAGACTCGCCGAAAGGTAAGTTTTTCACTCGTGTTACTGAAGCTGGCAGCAGCACTGCAGCTAAATGAAGGTGACACAGCCTCGGAGTTAACCGAGCTGACAGCAGGTTAAAGGTGACAGAGCAGAAGCATGCGGGTATTTAACAGCCCAGATGATGACAGATTCCCAGGTGGCTGCTGGGATATGACCAGCAGTTACTAAAAATGGCCACGGGTGGATTCTCGTAAAGAACAAAGACTGGGGGGGGGGGGGGGGGGGGGGGGGGGGGGGGGGGGGGGGGGGGGGGGGGGGGGGCGGGGTTCGCTTGGACCTGCGGGAGTCAAAGCAGCCCGTCTATATTTAGACTTGCTGTGTGTGCATGTGTGTGTCTAGATGGACTGTGAGAGATAAAGCTTGTTTGTGTGAATGCAAAACTACAGAAAGTGTTCTAATTAGGAAACTTTATCAGACTACAGGAAGTCTCCATTTCACACTTGAATTTGCAGTAGACATCTTTTTCTCATTGTTTTTAAAGAGGTTTGGTTTTTCTGTCTTCCAATCTTTCTTAAACCTTTCCTAATTAGTTTTTTTTTTCTTGACAATCAGTGAGATTACTGTAAAAAAAATTGATTATTGGCACGGATTATCACTTATCACTTCTCTTTGGCTGATAGATCTTCTTTAATTAATATTATTATTTTCCACCTCTCCATTTAGGCTTGTAACTCCTCAAGCAATCTGTTATCAGTCAATTGATCAATCTTTATTTTTAAAACAACTAGGGTTGACTAAAGAGCTTCACAGTTCAAATCAAATAAAATTATAGACTACAAAAATAATCATGAAACACATAAAAACTTGGAAAATAAAAATGCCAATCCAATTAAATAATAGTCTTTTTGCAAATATAAAAGACAACTTTTTCTACAATAAATAAGGACATAAATGAAGACAGGATTTAGCAGAAGAGAGTGTTTAGCATGAAAAACCTCCCAAAGGGGCTGTTAAATCCAAATGAATGAAGGAAAATGAAAACTGGGAATTATATTTCATGAGGTCAGCTGAAAATGAACTGGTCTTAAAAGAAAAACCTTTGATTTGAATAGTTGAGTGATCAGCAAAAAAAAATGTTCTTTTATTGTTTTCTCTGCAACAAATTGATTCTACATGATACCAAGATTCTACATGATGGAGATGCAGTGAAGCTTCTCCCTGCATTTCAGCATCACTGACTGCTCTTTTGCGCCAAGAGGTGGCTCGGCAGGCATACAAAATGCTCTCATCCTATCCCGATCCTCTGTGCAGTGAAGAGGCTCCATTATGCAATTATATCAGCTATTGGCTCAACCAGGAAGAGCTCAGGCCTCATTTCCCAAGTAACAGTTGCTGACAAGATAAATTAAAGAGGAAAAGGAGGGGCCTCCTTCGAAGCCTGTCGAAGTCAGAGCTGATTTCAGTATGGTTTGCTAGTCTGGGATCTGTGGGGGGAAAAAATCTCATTTTCATGTGCTTGAGCTTTACTTCAACTCCCAGACTGGACTAATTCAATCAGCTACTTACAGGGAATAATTCTATGTAACTGAGACCACATTAGTGGGAAAAAAAAAAATACAGTCTTGTTTTTGTTTCTTTTTATTACGTCTGTCAGTGAATGGAATATAACTGGCTTTAGGTCCTCCAACAAACAATTTAAAAGTTTTATTTTAACAGCTGCACAATTCAATATTTTGTAAACAGAAAGAAAATTGAATTTTCATTTCTTTTTCATGATCAAAAAGCAAAACTCTCAGTCTGTATTTAGCTTTTAAGCATCAGGTAGCTCACTGTTTTCGCTAGTTAACCCTCTGAGGGCAACTTCATGCCTGGTATAAAAATATTACCATCACCTGAAACATGGTGATCAAATTTAAAACTGTGGATCCTCCGTTTGTGATGGTGGACTCAGCGAACCTAAGTTAAAGGAAGGGTAAGTGATTCTACACTATTACTAACCAAGAGCACTTTTTGTCACATTCAGTGAATATCTCTTACTCCTGTCTTTGTATGTAGTCCTCAGCTTCTTAAACTGGAAATAAACAGAGTGGGGGCTGTCTGATGGGTGGTGCTTTCTCAGGGAGCACTGGAGGGAGTTGGGGGGGACGAGTTAGCGTTCTGTGTTCTGTTGGTATTTTGTTCAGGTATCAACAGGTATGATCCAGGAACTGCTTACCCTACCTTTAGCAAAACATGTACTTATAATTGTCTACTCTTACAACCCTGAGCCCAGCCCGCCGAGCTAAAATCAGCGAATAAATCTACACACCTGCAGGTGACTTGAGATGGGACAGAATACAGATTACCCACCACAATCTAAAGTCAAATGTTTTTAGATGGTTGTGGATTTCTTTCCCACTTTTAGTCAAGTATTGCAAAGAATGCCAATGCATATAATGGCAACAAAGGTTTTAAGAAGAGATATAAAAACAGGTAAAGACTCAAAGTGTCTGAGTGTTCAGAGGTCAGAGATTTCCAGTAAGGATCATAACGTACTTTCATGAGAAAGTTTAATGAGGACCTGTTAAATGTCATGCAGTGACTCATGTGTCTGATGTGTACTGTTGTGAATGCGCTGTTCTTCCAGCGAAAGCTGTGCACAGTAAAGGCATTTTGCTCATCTGTTTTAAACAACCCATTCTGCAGACAGTCTTTTGTTCTGCTACGACTGTTGTTCTTGAACTAGAAATGTAATTTGAAAATCATGCCAAACTCAAATCCTTTTATTTACTTGTTCATTTTAGAACATGTCATCCAGGGATGTATTACAAATGGACATACAGTCAAACCAGCCATTGATTTGCAGCGCAGATAACAAACACATTTTCTTACAGCGATCTGGTGCAGCCATCAGGGAGTAGCGTGCTCAAAGTCTGATTAGCACAGCAGCTGGCTCTCACCAGTGTGTTAGTCATTTCCAGGGACTGCTCTTACTTCAGCATGAGACAGAAATAGGTGACTGCTTCGGTTTGACTATTTGGATGTAACTACAGAAAAATGAAAGTCCCCAGTAATAACATCTGTAAAAAAAAAAAAGAAAAAGAAAAAAAATGATGGCGTCTGACTCTCAACCAGTCCATGAAAGCTATTCATGAGATTCCAGCAGCTCTGCATCATGCCGACTGGATTGCCGCATCTCATTTCTCTTTAGAATTTTATCACTGAGTAGAGGGCGATTCACGATGACTGATAGCTTAATGAGAGATGCTCAAAACCACATCTGTACAGTCTAATGTAATAGCTACAGCAGGAAGCATCGAGGAGCTCATGCCAAGAACGGCTTTAAAAGCAACTGATGCAGAGCAAAAAAACAAAAAAAAAAAAAACAGAAACGATGTCTAGCATGCAAACGTTGTTGTCTCTTGCATGTAACAATATGACTTTTGAACAAAATCCGTTCCTTCTCGCAGCTATGATTTGTATCGATGTTCGATTTCTCACGTTCCAGGTGCATACGTTCCACATCATGTGCAAAGTTGTACAAATATGTTTCTGCTGGATATATAATGCATTTATGATGCTTTTTCACTGTTTACCAGGACATCCTCATTGTTTACAGCAGAATGTGCTCAGAGAGCAGCTCTGCTACTGGCATTTAAAAAGAAAAAGAAAGAAAGAAAAAAGAAACTAGGTTAGACATTCTCTAAGGAGTCAGAGAGGGGAAACACACACAAGATATGATGACTGTGGTGATGTATTGCACCTCTGCATTAGAAGGTTCACACTAATGAACACTCATGCAGAACAGAGCCTATATTGATTTTTGCCAACTGACACATTAAAACAATACTGAGCAGTCTAATTTATTTAAGAGCAGCCCACGCCATCTGCTTAGATCTATAGGTTAGAAGCTGACACCTGACATCTGAATCAAAAAGAATCAACAATTTAAAAACAAAGTGTCGCCCCATAAAAAGGTACACTGATTTGATCGCTGTCCCTTTACACACCACACTCTAAGCGTATGCAAAGGTTGTCTTTGTAACTCTGTTGAGGCAGGGCTTTTAAATCAATCTCCAGTTTTAAGGCAACATTAGTGATGCTTTAGCATCCCCACAGAGAGCAGTAAAGACAGTGAGGGAACAGCAAGAGAGAGTTATGTCTGACACAAGCACCCCAGAGCCCACTATAGCTCAGCAGCATTGTCAACACACGTCCCCCACAATGACATATATCTATATGTATAGGATGCTCACTTCCTTTTTATACCCATTTAACACAACTGGAATGACATGTTTGGCAAAAACAATGCACATTTAATATTTATTCATTATTATTCTGTGAAAGCCTTCTGATTGGGATGTTGTCACAAGGCGTCTAATCTGTAGTACAATAAGGTAAAATATTGAAAATGTTTTTTTTTCTTCCAAGAGAGGAGCAAAGGGTGGGGAAACAAAGCTGGAAACAGCATTTGTTATATGAAAGGAATTATAAATAGTGCCAATTCTTGCTTTGAAAGTACATAAACCAGCCTCATACTGTGTTTAATTTACACACCCTGAGACTCTTGTCACACACGTATTTGAAAACTCACCTGACACGCTTGGTACAGCAGCTGGTGCTCAAACTTTTTGATGCCAAGGATATTTTGGAACATCTCGTACAGCTGGTCCTTGCTGAGGATCAGCTCAGACGCCGCGCTGGCGGTCATGCGCTGCTGCGCCTTCCGCGGGTCCTCGTCGCCGCGGTAGATGGTGTCAAACTTGGCCATCCAGGAGCTCAGCACCGTCTCCTTGCTCAGACCGTCGATTTCCGGTAGGCTCCGCACGCGCTTCTCAATGTGCCTCTTGAACACTTCCCTGAAATCGTTGGCCGAGAAGCCGCCACTCTGGACCATCTTGGCCACACGGTCACTTTTTAGGAACACCTGTATTAGGAGACAGCCGCGTCACTGGCTGCTGTGTGTAAACGATGCCAAAAGAAAAACACTTGGCATTTTGAAGTGATGGGATGCAACAAGCCAAATCATTATCTTTTCCATTTAGGGCCATTTTCTTTGTCATCTTATAAATTAGTGGAAGCAAAATGTTCAAAATACACACTTATTATTTGGATATTTTCCTTCCAAGTCTGTGTTCATTTTTGTCAGTGCTGATCTCCATAAATCATAACATTTCTGTAATCCCATAATACAAAAAAACAACAACAGTACAAATGAAAGCAAACAACTACAGAAATTCATCAGCAAAAAGAAGATGACAGAATTTGATTTGAACAACCAGAGGCATGTATGTGTTGCTGTGATTTAGTAGGAGGCAAGATGCCTGCGTTAACAGCAAGCTAACAGGGACAGAGGCAGACGAGACTATATTGTCATCACATCAAGCGAAGTCACCATCCGAGCTGACGGCTTTGTCACTCTGACACTCACATTTTGTTCTTAGCATCCATTACGGCGACAAGGCAGCTGCCTCTGAAACATCAGAGCTGTGTACATTCCCACTTGCTATTTATTCTGAGTTTCATATAAAAACTGAGGTGCTTTCTTTTTTTTTAACAAATACTGCTGTTGTTTTTAGTGAAATGTGACAGGGCACATTAAGTGGAAGACAAATTTCTTGAGCATAACACGCTCTTTGTCCTATAAAAATATGCTTATCGTTAAAGATGTTTATCTTTGAAGATACCAAACAGTTGACTCTTTTGTTTTTTTTATATAATCCTTTAGACTTTAAATTATTTGGATGAATGCTAACAGTAACACATGCCCCCATCTCATTCTGAGCCTTTTGTGCTGTAATGCAAGGCAATCATGACTTTTTCTTCTCTAGATTGAATAGTGAGGCTGGAAAAGATGGCTGTGTCAAACCACATGCTCTGACTCATAATCCGTGCAGTGAAAAGCTTCAGCCACCATTTTACCACTCAGCCCTCGAAATTCAGGCATTTCAACATGAAATCGCAAGAGGACTGTGTATTGCTCTTTAACTGTTTAGACCAAAGCCTTGTTTTATTCAGAATCAAGAAAATGCATGAAATATGCATTCAAAACACTATACAACATAAAATAATATGCTAGTTCTGTGAAATGTATGAATCAGTCAGTTATCTATTTATTAATGTTTTTAACCTTTCTCTGCTGAATAATTTTTTAAAGCTATGCAAGCGTGTGAGTACTTCATGTATGTTTTTTAGTCTTATACATATACCTTGATCTCTGTTTTTGGCAGTCTACTTGAATTTCACTGTATATCCTGAACATTACAGGAATCTTAAAATTTGAATATATCACAGTGCTGTATTAAATAATAACAGTGCAGGAATCTTAAATCACCAAGTAATGGCAGCACATGAATTTTAGATCTCACATATTTCACAGTGCTTAATAGTCAGCTGCATTTTTAAAGAGAAAGTAGTTAGAAATGTATACCCATGAATACGATATGTAACAACAATGCAAAATACAGTGACTAATATCATGGCATCAAGACCTTATGTTTTTTAAAAGCGGTTCTGGCTGTGAGTGTGCTGCTGTGGTGTGTTTGTACCTCAGAGTAACTCTGCACAGCGTTGATGAATGCTTCATCAGCTACAATTTGTGTCTCTCCGTTGAGGAAGGCCTGGAAGCGATCCTTGGTCTGCTGAAGCTGCTGCTTGGTTATCTTTGGAGGCAAGGACAAACAGCACAGGAAAATGTGTCAAAACAAGGAAATATTGCTTAAACTGAATATCAAAGTCTTTTATAATTGTTTACCAAGGTCAGACTTGCATGGCCCCCGGAGGTGAGAAGATCAATTCAAGCATTCCTTTTCTAAGAGATTTTCTCCAGCTCTTGCTGAATGAACACTACACATTCCCTGTTGTTTTCTCTGCATTTCCCATAGGTTCAACCTTTGCATCCAGTTTTAGACAGTCATCAGCCAGCAGTTGAATAACGAGGTCCTTTAAAAATCCCTGAGTGCCTCGAGCTATTATACGAAGTTCAGGAACCTCATTTCAGCCAATTATAACCACAAACTCGTCTTTTCAGTAGCTGCACAGCATGTAAGAGCAGAAATTTAGACTGTTAAAGTGGGATCTTCACTTTTTTGCCTTACAGTCTGAGCCACAATTATGCATTTGGTCTTTCTGGACAGCAGTTTCTTTATTACTGTTGTTATTATTTTTTTTAAACATTGCTCAGATCTCAAACCCAGTGTTGCCTCAAATCTTCCATCTGGATAACCTCTTCACCCTTATCACACTCAGCTGAAAGCCTCTCTAGTGCATTGTAGATCACGGTTCACTGAAGCTGAAAGGACCTGCAAACAGGGGAGATGCCACCCTAGCATCTTCCAAGTGAACACCTCCAGGCCTCAGTTGTACTTTAGCTTCCTACCCATGAATACTTCAAGCCAGAGGGGTCCAGGCACACTTAACCATGATAAGAAAGAAGAAAAAGAAAAAGAGGAAAACACATTTAAAAGACAGGAAAATAGGTACAACATCACAATTGTTTTCACACACGCAGTGGTCTTAGAGAAGTAACCTGCTGCCGAACATGAATCTGGAGAGGCTCAAAACAAAAACATTTCCAAACAATATCAAACTTGAAGTTGTGAATAATGTGAATAATTGTAGTCATGTGTGGTTAGCATTCAAGAGAGTTGTAAATGTTTGCAGGACTGAATTTAACAGTAAGTCTATCCCAAGGTCAGACCATGAAATACTCAGGGAAATAATGATCATAAAAAAGAACGAGATCTGAGAGCTACACAGCCACATCAGTTGATTTTTATCATTTCCAAATATATTAAAATCTATCAAAACATCTGACACATTTGGCAATGTTAATCATCGACTTGAGTGTCTCGGACAGCTGTTGGGGACAATAAACCTCTAGTCCATCCTGCCACTCTCTACTTATGTTCACCTTTTCACTCCAAGATATCCTCACGATGGATACATTTTCAACACATATGCTTAACCTAACCATGCTACCATCACGTTGGTACATCCAGATACTTGAAGCAGTAAGTAAATTCACCTTTTAGGTAGTAATCAAAAACTTTAGAAACTATTGACTCCCATCACTTTCAGAGCTGAGATTGTTAAACACAACATTAGGATGCTAAACTAAAGTGGTGAATCTGAACTTAAACCTGTTTAACAACAGCGTGTTAGTACAGTTATTGCATGATACGGGAATGCTAAAATTAACATTCAACAAGCAAAGTTTAGCTTTGAGCTGCATCACAGAGATTGTTACACATCAGCCTCTGAGGTAAAAGAAAAGCTAAGCCTAAAACCTACAGGGAGATTTTCACTGTACAAAATAAGGCGAGAACCCAAATTTAGGCCTAACTAAAGTCTGACTGCGAGATTATCACACTTTCAAATCAGCACACTGCAGAGATTAAGCTTTAGTGCAAAAAATTAGGCAAAAAAAAAAAAAAAAAAAGTGAAGGGGGCAGAAATGCACCAAATTATATAATTTTCTCCTCTTAATTCCCAGAATTCCACTTGTTTTCATTTGACATGTATTTTCTATCTCTACATATGTTTCGGTTTTTAACTTTACAGAGGCACAGAAGTCCTTTAATTGATTACACAGTGAGTGACCAACAGTTCAGTACAGTTCAAGTTGTCCTACCCATCAAGTAAGCACGAGGACCTGCTGGTAGGGTGTGTGACAAGTGACAGACTGATGTAGGACTAAGCTGGAAAAGTAGAACATGTAACATGCCTGTGAGGAAATCCTATCACCAACCTCTGTGTCAATACTCCAACCCAACCCCTATTCAACAGACTTAAAAAAAATAAGGATCACTGGGGAAATAATGATTTGAAATTGAGAGTGAAAGATAAAATGCCAGAATATGTAACATTTGAGGAATAAAGCAATATTACAAAGAGAAAACAAAAATAAAATGAACGCACCAGAGGTCAGGCGTGAATTGTTCTCTCCATTACTGCTAATAAAATTGTAGTGTTTCACGTTTAATAATTTTTGCAGTGGCGAGATGTGAAAGTAATTAGAGAAGGAAGCTGATGAAATTTAAATGAACCATGGTGTTCAAAGAACCTCCCGAAGTAACCAAATGTAAATATTGACGTGACTGTGTAAATGAGTCGCCTGCATCTTTGACTGCTTGTCCAGAACTGAAAATAACGCTTGAGGATCAATTCACTACCCCGCATGTTTTCCCTTATCTTTAACATAGAATAAATAGTATTCAGTACACACACTAACTGAATTTCATGACACTTTATCACAACTCTACCATGTTTGACACCGTTTTCTCTCATTAAATAATAGAATGAAAGAATACATTTTAAACAAGAGTGCACCTACCTGCTCAAGCTGAAGTGAGCCTGAGCAAAACTTTTAATTTCTTTTTAAAAAATGGATTTAAGGTGCATATTTAAACAGAAATAATGTGATAAATAAAAATTATTTTGTATTAGATAAATACCATATTAATCAGAAGCTACAACTACAGATCAAACAGTTTGTCAAGGAATCATAAAATGAATACAGCAGCTATTACAGTAAGGAAATGATACTTTTAGCTATTTTTTTTTTACAAACAGAATAGCTATAATTAGACTGCTTTCATCTTTCTTATGTTTTGAATTATTTTCTTTTTCATTAATTGTTTTGAACATATAGTTTTGTTGTCTTTATTTATTTAACTATTTTTGGTCATTGAATGGAAGACATCAAAACAGCCCCTCTAGAAATAAGTAATCAATATTCCATAAATCTAGCCAAAATGTGTCTTATTTTAAGCATAAAAAATTATGTTAACTGGGTAAGAGGGATTGTCTTGACTAGAATTCTTAAAGCTACCAACAAAGTCTACAATAGTCTTCTAACGTTTTTGAAAGCAGGCTTTTGTTTAACTTTCTTATTAATCGGTTTTCGCAGTGAATAATCAGAAACTGTCAGCAGTGACTCACTTGTTCAAACACGAGTATAAGAATTACAGATGCGCTGGGATATTTTGTCCCATCTGTGACAGAATAGGTTTATATTTTACCTGGAGTTTTCACTATGAAAGGTCAAGCCTAATAATACTTTGGGTCTGCTGACAGTCCCTCTCGGTGGATCTGACTTCATGTGACAACACAGCAAGCTGCTGGCTCTGCGTGTGCGCTTCTTTACAAATGCTGACACCAAGGCATGCAGCGGTACACCAGGTAGACTCAGCGCACTTCCTCACCAAAGAACAATTCAAATGCTTTAAAGTACTAACGACATCCAGCTTCAACGCTTTTCATTTCATCACCGATTAGAAAACTGTGCTGAACAGCAACCAAGCTGATGGATGACAGAAAATGCCTCCATTTTCATCAGTATAACTAGACTCCCAAGACATACTTTTCTGCTTTGCTCATATTGATTCTCTCTCTGTAGCTCTTATCAAGATTGCAATGTTACAAAGTGATTCATTCGCCTGAAATGAAGTAGGCAGTGGCATTAATCACCCTTCCCCTATCAATAGAGCAGGAATGCAGATGTACTATAACTTCATTGTAGTGTAAACAATGTGTATATTTTTCCAATTTGAGCATGGCAAAGACGCAGCAGAAAATTCAACGACTGCAACATATTTGGAGTTAGACTTTGATCTGTTATTGGATATTGTGTAATATAATTTTACAGAAATTAGCATTTGAAATAATGATCATTTCAACGTTTTGTTTTGATTCATATTGTTCTCCCGATATGCTTTAATAAACTTTCAGATGAAAGTAAATTACACAAATCTAGATGAAATTTCTGTTCTGTTATGATTGTGACATATCAACATGCAAATATAGACACACATCTGGCGCCAGTTTACTAAAAATGCAGTATATTCACATGATGATTATGTCAGTGGATATATTGCTTTGGAAGTTTTTATTTTATTTAAATGTTTTGATAACTTTACAGTAATGTGGTCACAAATTCATTTAGAAAAAAGATGCAACATACAGACATAATTTACTTACAGAAACAAGACCCTGACCATGCTTACACCTGGTTTTAAAGTCTATCCTGAGTGATCAGATCATGAGTGGAGTGCTCCATGAGCATCTGTTCACAGCTGGAATTAACATGTGTCTTCAAATGCATCTTTTGTGGCAACTCGAGATTGGATCTCGCCAGTCCAACCTACATGCAAATAATCTGTTAGGTGACTGAAAATACCAAATCCATTATTGCAGCAGCAATGCCCCAAACTGTGCATTTTCACCACAAAGACATATGCGTGCCAGATTTTTTTTTAACACAAATGGATTTTTCAGTAGATATACTGTGGCTGCGCATTGTTGCTGGCTGTTATGACTCCCACTTGTTGTTTCGCACTTTAATATGACACTGTTGCTCCGCGATCGAGTACATCCTTCCACCTAGACACAAGGCACCAGTTATGTGGGCGGCCCTGCAGTGTGGCCAAGGAGACTTTGCTTTTACACGATTAAAGAAAACATGGCCGACTAAAGAAAATGTGGCCCAGACCATCTCTCAATGTGATTTAAATGATCGGATCTCAATGCATCATCAAATGCGTCCTGGTTGCATTTACACGTGCACTTAAAACTGTCCACTTGTGCTCAAATTTTAAAACCAGATCTAAACAGGGCCTAAGTCCCAATCATGTGAGTTTGAATTTTGATCTCCATGTTTTATTGATCATGTTCTTGATGATCTGATGTACACACCTGATGTGCAACACAAAGTTTAAAGTTGCATAGCAAGTGTTTTAGAATGGCTGGATCTCTTACAGCACATATTGTGTCCATATATAATTTATCCCTGGACTTTAGAGGAAAAGCAACAGTAATGATGTGTTCTTTTGCTAAAAATATCTTCTCAAACTCTCATATATACTGCAGGTTACATAACAGCTGCCATTCACAATGGAAGCACAGTACATACTATTTAGGAGCCTTCACATATTGATCATTTGAGCTCTTTGAAGTTTTGAATCAACATGTCATCAACTTGTGAGGAAGCTGTATCAGCTGTCCGTGCAGAGCCGTGATGACTGGAGTCATTAGCTAATTGAATGCAGTGCACAGTGTGCAGGAGCAAATGTGTGCCTCTGCTGTGCTGACTCACATTCGGGCTCCTTCTAGAAGTTATATAACGTTGACAGGATAAGTTAAATTAGGCTATTTTCCAAAATTAAAGGGCTGCAAAATAAATGGGAAGTTTTCAGAAGAGGGCAGTGGTAAATAGACTTCTAATCGATTGATAAGAAATAGATTTAATTACACAGGTTACTGTTAAAGAGCCACTGACAGCTAAAAAATTAGAATTACAATTAGCAGGAAAAACTTCATATGTGTATTCAACAGAAAAAAAACTGATGAAAAGGCGTATTTGAAACTAAAATTAAATATTTTTTGCTTTGAAAAATTAAAAACTACACTGCAAAAAATCCATCCATCCATCTTCTATACCCGCTGAATCCATCTACAGGGTCACGGGGGTCTGCTGGAGCCAATCCCAGCTCATGACAGGTGAAAGGCAGGGGTACACCTGGACAGGTCGCCAGTCCATCGCAGACTGCAAAAAATAATTTCTATGAAAGTAAAAAAGCCTCGTTTCAAGAACATTAGAAGATGTTTTGAGACTATTTTGCTCATTTTAGGAATTTTAGTCAAGAAAGTGTTTCTTATCGCATTGACACAAATATTTTGCTTGAACAAAGACAATTTGACAAGATTTATGGAATAGCAGGCTTATTTCTAGAAGGGCTGTTTTTCCAGTGTAGTGAATCTGCTGGGGTTCCCCGCTCATGGCGGCAGTAGAGTCAGTAGTACTCTGACCATTGTATTTATGCTGCTGATGATACCAGAGGCCCATGTCTGAGTAAACAGTAAACATGAGAGCAAAGCCCAGCATGACAGCTGAACAAGGTCTACCAACAACAGGCCTCACCAAACAAAAAACACCAGCATTGTGTGGTGACTATGGCCACGAAACGACAACTATGCAAAGACAGATGCACAAACTATTATCCACACCTTCTGTAAACACAGACACAAAGACACACAGATTCATATGTGCGCGTTGGGAGTAAATGTTTCTCCAGTGGGTTAGTAAACAACAAGGGAGAATATTCTGCAAACAGAGCTTGACAAACCTCAAATACAGATGAAACAGAGAGCCCTTGCTCTTCATAACCGGCTTTCACAACTCTCTCACTGTGGTACCGCTGCTATATCCAGGAGATCACTGTGCTCACATCCAGCAAAGCCCCGTCTGATAACAGTCATCCATTATCACACCACCACCTCTCAGGCAGCAGACACCCAGCTCAACTGCTTCCTCACTCGGTTACTTTGTACAAAATAATAATAATCACATATACATGAGATGCTCCACGGGAAAGTAAAGTTGAAATCAACAAGACAATCTGCCTAGAGCATCCCAAAACAACAAAATAAACAAAAAGTATTACATACAAAACTATTTTGAGGTGGCACTTAATTAAAGAGTTTCAATAAATGTATTTATTGAAGAGTAAATGATTTATTAAAACTGGAAACAACCAAGAGTGAAACTTTGGGCATGGTGTGTTTAGCTGGCCTGTGAGTAGCAGGAAAAACTTTATATATATGTATATTCAAAAGAAAAAAAAACTGATGAAAAGGACTATTTGAAACAATGACAGGATGCTTTTTACAATCTAGAAGCAATGTAAAAACAAACAAATATGCTATCTGGTCTTTCATTCTAAGGCACTCCTTGTCTTGACATCCCAACTTATTTTCCAGTCTCTTTTTACATAGATCGGCTCCTAATTACCATCTAAATACTACCCTGGTCATTTTCACTGCAAACATCTGTATAGGACACTTTAAAGAGAATTCAAGTTGTTCTTGGTTCTGAGGGATGTCACACAAAATATTGGCTTCTGATTGTAGTTCTTTTTTTCTGAACACTGTACAGTTTCATATTGTATAAATATAATCTAGAGAGTGACCAGTATGAGTTTATTTAATAATAATTATTTTTTAAAAAGGAAAAAAAATAGCCACTAATTCATCTACTTCTAAAATTATCATTGTATTTCTTGTTTGTATCTTAATAACAACCCTGAAAAGGAAATGTGAATGGTCATTAAAATGTAGATTTAACAGCAAAACAAAGTCCAGTACTGTACACTGTTGTGAAGACTTTCGTTAAGGTGTCTGTTGACTTAATCATTTACATAAAACAACTCCGAAATTAATACAGTGTCTGCGTAGAAAAGTGCAAACTCACAGGAAGGATAAACGAAAACATCTTCATGAGCTCAAAGATCTTGTTAGGCACATTTTCACACATTTCAAACATAATTAAGCTGCAGATCAAAAGACAAATAAATTATTATTTAATCGGCAAACAAGCATTAGTTTCAGTCCTTGCGCACAAACTGCTAAGTGTTCCATTGTTGTTTTCTCATGTTTAAAGAAATTAACCAGCCCTGCTTTCTAATGATTTTTTTTCTTTTGTCTGAAATAAAAACTAACAACCTCAGTACCACAGTCCTACTCTGTACTGTGAAACATGTAAAAAGGACTCAGCGTAGGTCAGATATGTTTCCTAACTTTTCATATCATGAACATTAGTTGAACATTTGTGGTTACAAATGAGCAGCGAATCAAACAAAACCTGTAAATGTGTTTGTTCATTGTCAGTGTTTCTTAGCAAGGTTAAAAGTTAAAAGTTAAAAACTGCTACAAGCATAAAACAAAACCGCTCTTTCAAACAATATTTACTCATATAAGATGCTATGATGGTGGTGGACCGAACTGTCCAAAACAAAAAGGTCAAAATTTTACATGTGTTTATGTAGATTAGTATTGAGGGCTAAAGAATATATCTGACATAACTGCCATACTTGCTTGCTCTTTGTTGATGAGATCATTGTCATCCTGGAAGAGACCACTCATGGTTATTATTTCCCCCCCGTTATTTACTACCTGTCTGGCTATTTTCCACCTTAGTGTCACTATCTATATATTGTCTTGTACTGATGCCTTCTCAGCAGATGCTTCCT
This sequence comes from Zenarchopterus dispar, assembly GCA_028564865.1. Lineage (NCBI taxonomy): Eukaryota > Metazoa > Chordata > Actinopteri > Beloniformes > Zenarchopteridae > Zenarchopterus > Zenarchopterus dispar. Next base: position 63,875 of record JAOWBL010020351.1, read on the forward strand.
CTGTGATTTTAAGTCAATGATAGTGATCAGAGGAGTGATCCCGAGGAAAAAAAAAAAGAGTACCTCTGGAACCCTCTTTTGTTTAATGTCTGTCAAAGGGGGAGTGTGGTAGTAGCTCTGTTCAAAGGAGCTATAACAATAACATGTGACACCCAGAATAAGAACCTCAAACTGAGCATCTACCTGACATCCAGCCTCATGTCTCTTCCATGCTGCTCTTTGTGGTCTTTCTGCCTCAGGGAGAGCCACCGGAGTGAAAAGCAGGGAGCACTGTTGTACTACTCCCGCCTTAGTTCCTCTATCTCCAGGTGGAAAATCACCACGATGAATGCTAGTCTCATAACGTGTTGTCTCCCTGCACTTTGTCCTTTCTCGTCCATTCCTTAAAAATGTTATCTTAGAAGCAATGTTTTATTAAAGTGATATGAAAAGAAAAGATAGTAATATGTGATGAAAGACATTAATCAATGGATGAAGTTTAAATAAAAGTGATATATTACTGGTTTTACATTGGACATTAAAAAAAAAAAAAAAGATTTCTTCATCTACTTGAGGCCATATTTTTGGATGTCTGAAGTAGAGGTGTTATAGTTACTGAAAACCAAGACTTTAACTTAAACAATCAGTGAAAAAGAATCATATTAACTGAAATGAAAATAAAAAATAAAGATTGTTATTAAACTAAAATTAAATAAAAACAAAAATTAATAATGCAAAACTAACTGAAAAGAATTAGAATTGTAAAAATTATTTTCGTTTTGATTTTTTTATTTACTTGTTTTTAGCATCTTATTGTCAAATTACTCAAATAAGAATAAAGGATTTTTGTACTGTATGGTATTATTGATAGGATTCTTTCATTGTTGATTTTTTTCAATTTCTGTCATTTAATACCTCAAACACTAAACCTAAACTAAAACTAGACTAAATCTAACCAGTTTTTCAAAACTGACATACGGATGTGCTTGTTAAACTGAAATAATAAACTGAAATAATCAAACAAACTGAAAAAATAAAAACTATTAAAACATTCAAAACTATTATAACTCTAAAAAGTGACTGCCTACTTTAAAACCTCTTAATTACCACCACTTGTAGATTACTGGGTGTATTCTGTGTCTCTATTTATTCTTCCAAGAAAGCACAAAGCTGTATGACCAATCTCAAAAGAAGCACACTCAGTGAAATGTGTGAAATGGCTAACTCCACCCCCTAAAACTGGCTGCTATCAACAATTGTGTGTAGATATGATTGAAAAAGAAGCTATGTCACATATATTTCACTGAGCGCTTAGGAAATTGTGTAAACCCGTGAAAAACAGGGCACAATATGCATTCTTTAAATCATATAATATAAGTCAGTATCTTGAATACACTTGCTTAGCTAATTACATTTATCAGAGTTAACTGCAGTTAACTGGACTTAAAAAATGGTGTTTGTAAATCTAAAGTGTTACTGATCATCAGACCTGATTACTTAGGAGTCAGGAAGTCATCTTCATGGGACCTTACTGTAAACCTTATAACAGATAAGGCCCCATAAGGATTAAACATGTTCAAAGTCAGGCTAAGTAGGGTGACAGGTCAATACTTGATTATCTTTCCTGAATACGAACGAGTAGGTAGAACAGAAATTGACAGCAGAAACGGGCTTCAACTTCAGCTTCACACTGACAACGTTCAGAAATCACTTTCCATAACAGAAGCTATAAGTGCCAATACAACATCCTGATAGGTCCTGCTATGAAGAGGCATCCTCTGTCCATTAGTGATGAAGGCATGTGCCCGTCTGTGTGCTCCATCAAGACTCCTTTTCACTTCATTAGTCCATAAAATATTCCACATGTTATTCATCGATGCTCGAGTTTCAGCCTACTTTGCATTGGCCTCATTTCTAAGCCTTCAACTCCCTTCACTTTGAATGCACTTTTTGTTGCCTTGCTGACTTTTTTTTTTTTTTTTAAGTCTCAGTCATACCTCATAAATTCTGCTTCAAGAGTGTTGCATGCATCCAAACTGTTAGTATTTTTGTCATTTAAGTGTCAGTTAAATCTCTTTTTTTTCCCATTTTACCTGAACTACTGAAGCTGCTTAATAGTTATGCAAAGCTTAATGTAAGTTATTAATCCCTGAGGCAACATCCTCACTCATTACTCAAATATATAATATATCATCTGAAAATGGGCAAATCCAAAAAGCATTAAGGTTTATATGGTTTAAACCTGGAAAGTGAGCATAACAATAATGATAAGGTCACAACAGTAATTTGCCTCATAACTGTTCATGCAGAGGAGTAATTATATATTGATAAATGTAATATAAGTACAGTAAGATTTCCTTTATGAATTTCTAAGCCTTAATTTCTACTTTCAGTAAACCAGGGTTCTTTTTGTTCTTCTTGAGTGATGTTCAGGATTGGCAGCAGGAAGTACACAATAATATTCAGAACAATATTCAGAGCAGTAATATTTCTTTGAGTGTGAATTTATGTACATTAGTAATTTTTTTTCAGGTCTTGTTTCTGGTCATTTTTCACATAAACATCTATTCAACTCCACCCAACTCCTAACCATCTCAGCTAGTATAATCACTATCTGTAGAAAATGTTCAGACACCTAGAAAAAGGTGTTATTTTGGCACTGTAACCTATTTTACAGCAGAGCACTGTAGGTGGTACATATGAGATTTCTGAAAGTGAAGTAAAAATGATTATTTTTTTCTTTACAGAAAAATTAAGGCGCTGATTTGAACAAAAGACCATTTTTATGGAGGTTTTGCAAACACACAAACTGAATGTTAGAAAATATTTTTGACTTGGAATGAGGGCACTTGGAAGGGAGACACGTCACCATGTGACTTACTGTATTCAGGCCAGATCATGCCGACTTCATGTATAAACTGTGTGGAATAATCCCACATATGATGTCACCTCTGTCACCCATAATTCCCTGTACATGCACTTGTAAGCTCTGTGTGACATTACTCTGTGATAGTGAGGCCATCAAACAAGCCAAGAGATTCAAGGAAAACTTTGATAAATTCAATATTCTCTACATCTAGTCAAACCTTTAAGAACGTTCTCTGATACAAATAAAACCTTTAGCTTTCTTTTTTTTTTCTTTTGGTTATGCAGTGACAGAGAGAGAGCTGTGTAATTTGTAAATCTGTGATATGTCACATGAGGCTGCACAGATTGCGGGTGAGGGGATATTTCACCTGCTGCTTTTCAGCTGTCACCCTTTCAGGATACACTTTCAGATCTGCTCCATCAACAAACACCTTCATTCTCCACTATTACTGCCACTAAAGCATGCTATAGTATAGAAGCTGCTGCATAACGCCAGAGAATAACCTTTTCCAAGCGCCAGTGTTCCCACCCTGACTGTCATGTTTAATTGTTGACTAAACACTTGAATTTGACACTGCCAGTGAAGCATCTTTTCATGTTGGAGGATGCCTTTTTTTCTGGCAGAACACACTATAGATATATTACATAATAATGTAAATGACTTTAGCATCAGACTTGTTCTCTCTGTTTGCCGTTGATGTCTCTTAGCTACATGACTCTGTGTTTCATGAACATTGTTGAGGCTGAACAGTTCACCTCAGATACTGTATCTTTTTTGCGTGTTCTTAATTTAAATGTAATTTTACACCTAATTTCCTTCAAGAAATAGAAGGAAATTATGGTAATACACACTGTAGTAGTTTCAATTGAGAGGATTACAATTTATAAAATCATAAAGTGCACAAAAGTAAGGCTATATTCATGTTGCCAATTGCAATCATGCTCCTTCCAGTGCTGCCATTTTCATATATCCCTCATCTTCTTCTGCTAGTTCCTAATGTCATATGACTTTGTTATCTGTCGTTCACTCATCAGTTTAAATGTCACCATCACTAGAATCATGAAAGTGCATTATTCTGTCATCACAAGGATTAGATAATTGCGTCCATGTATAACCTTTAGTGTGCCACAATTAACAATGCAAACATCTTTCAGAGCTTTACCAAAAAAGCTTGAATGATCTTTATCTCTTCTTGTTTCTACATTGATCTGCCACAAGCCTTCACAACTTCATCTTTGTTCCCACTATGATTAAAAACAAAACCGTACACATCTCTAACCATAGCTCTTTGTTTTTACATCAGCATCGCTCTTTAAAGACAATAGACAACTTAGTATTGAGAAAAGCATCCATATGGACACATCTGTCTCAAATTTGCAAAGTTGTCAGTGGCTGCATTACAAAGCTGTCGTCATGCCTTTGACATATTAGAACAAGAAAAGAAGCTAAGTTGAATTAAAAAAGCTGGGACTGCCCAAATTTGTTTGTCGGCAGTGGGAAACACTAAAGAGGCATTCTTTTTAACTTCATATGACAAACCCTGCTGCACAACTCACAACTCTTGTCCCTCAGAGTATCCACAGCCTACTGTATATTAAAATGCTGAGCCAAGACACATGCCACTGAGTAAACTTGTTGCCAAATGAGCTGGTTGGGTCAGAGTATCTTCAGGACATTGGATTCTAAGTTAAATAGAAAAATGCTTCAAACAAGCGGTTACTTAGCTTCATTATGATCTATAAAAATGTGTAGCATTAACATCTGGAAACTTCAATGTAAAACGTCATCCTTCATTGCAGCTTTGACTTATTTTATTGAAATTTAATAAAATGTCATAACCTTTTTTTTTTCAAACTTTCTTGTGACTTTTTGATGGCTCACTTCATCTGTACATATGAGCAATGCTGTTTCACTTCCAAAACAATATGCTGATATTAGGCAGATATATAACTGTTTTGCTTTTTTTTGACCAAAGGTCAAATGCGTGATATACCAGCAAAAAAACAAACAAACTGAAAAACCACCAGAGAAGCAGTACTAGCTTTAGAAAAATATCAATAAAGACCCTTACATTTGTCTATATAGTAAATATACACCATGTACACATAATATGTACATTCATCAGCCCCCAAAACAGTCGCAATCATCTACAGTATACTGCTACAAATAATTTCAACAACTTACAGATTCCAGGTCATGGTAGTGGTTAGCATTAAGTGCAAGTACATATGGCACCAGTTAATAAAACACAAACACTCATCCAAAACTTTAAACCCAGCAGCCTTCAAACACAGGATAATAAAATATTTCCCTTGTACTTCAAAGGGAGGCAACTGCCTCTACTGTCCTACAGACTGAAATCCTTTCACAAGGTTATGGCAGTGTAGTCCAAGAAGCAGCATGAGAGCCTCCATAGTCTACAGCCTGGCCTGTTCCTCTGTGATAGCCCATCACTACCATTTGTGTGCCAGAGCTTCTAATAATGGATTATCCCGGAGCTGCTCCACATGTTTTGCTAAGGCCCTTAAATCTTTTCATTACAGAAATTGCTTCATCATATTTCTGTGACTAATCTACAATAACCAAAATTGTAAAAAGCATTGGGGGCAATTTCTTTTATAAATTACTGTTGATGGACATCCAAGGATCACAAAGTCATTGGAGGTTCATGGCTAAGAAAAACCGCAGAGACATCATTGGACCAGAATTGAATTTTCTTTCTTCAGCTAAGTGGGAGGCATGGAAATAGATTTCTTTCTGACCAGAAAGAAAAGAAATAAAATGAAATGATTAGGACAACTCTACAATATCAAAAGCTGCCATGAAGTAATTGACACAAACGTTAACACTCTGTTGTTAAATATTTCTGTGTTGAATTATCCTTGAGCTTGAAATTATAAGACTATGCTATTTTTCAGTGGTAACTATACATTATGCATTTATTTTAGGCAAGACATACACAATGGCGATGTAAAGAGTCATTTATGTAAATGGAAGTAGATTTGAAACTAATCAAAGTCTAGATGGAAAACTGTAGGCAGACAGACACTCTTTGATTTCCTGGCCTCACAGCAAGCATTGGATTGTTTGACCAGATATTCACTCACCCACAGGAGACAATTGTGGCTGCTTGGGCTGCCAGATATGAACGTGCATTACTGAGCCTGCATTAGACTATAAGTAACCTACGCTCAACAGGACCACAAACAAACAAATAGATGGAACCACTGTGGTTTCTGCCTCCCACATGCACTTGTGCATGAGTCAGCAGAAAATTCAGACCATATGTCTAAACAGTGTCCAGAGGAAGAAGAGTAGTCTGCAGATTTAAAAAAAAAAAGCCAGAAATTTCAAAAGCAGTCTCCGTGGAATTGTTTTCAATTATACAAACAATTGTGTGATAAATTAGCAGCCTTTAGTGCATTGGATTATTATCTCTAGGTTCACCAAGCATATAAAACTAAGATCTCTTCCACTGAAGAACAACAAACTGACAGGACACCCTTTAACAGTCAGAATATGTTTGTTGTCGTCGTTTTACTTATAGTAGACTATAGGGTAACCAAATGATAATATGCTGCTCACTATTGTATCCCAATTCATAAAATCCATGTAAAATCAAAACAGTGGACTACTTCTGTTGTGGCACTTCAATCCATAAAAGAAGAAGAAATAAACTTGAGGTGATTTTTCTCTAGGAAAAAGCTGTTGAATGTTACTTCTCCACAGTAAGGCCTGTGTGGCTGTGACTTTGAAAGGACAGTATGACCCAAAACTGGCTTCAGCATCAATGGAGGAACTCAGCAGCAGTGTGAAGCAGGATGAGGGCCTTGTCCCTTCTACTAACTTGTGGAGAACCTGATAAGATTGGTATTGTGTACAGACTGTTCAACAGTATTTCTGTGGAAACAGTACTGAATGTGTTTAATGTTTAAATGCAATTGGTTTACAGTAGTTCACCTAGAAGCTTTTTAGTAGAGGAAAAAGCCCATAAGCTACCCTCCTCAAGAGGTCTGTCCCTAAAAGTCACCTTGGGAGGCCAAACTGACGGGATAAGTGATGGCGCAAATGGAGTAAAGAACTGGGTTTCAGCCAAAACAACAGAACATAAAGCGACATGTCTAACTGAAATCTGGATTTCGATAAGATGTGAGCCAACTAGGACAATAACAACGTCCTGTTGTAAATCGTCAACCACCATCTCTTGAACGCCCCTTCAATTAATGGGCTTGCTCGGCTTTACGAGTGATCTCACTTAGCCTGTGGGGTTTTGTATCGAAAGAACAAGAACTGCACTCAGTCTGCAGCTCTGCAGCACCCAAAGTCCATCCAGTATCCGGAACTATACATCTGTGTTGCTGTCATGCCTCGAAGACTGTTGAATTTTGCGTTTAAAAAAGTGATTTTTTTTTCTTTTCATCAGGACTGCGCTGCACCCATGCGCTATAGGATCGGCCTAGTGGCCAAAATCCATCAGTGTTCAAGATTATGTAGGTCATCAGTGACAACATTTGCAAAATGAAATAAGTCATTTCCTCGTGATGTGCTTTTTAATTGTGCTTTTGCACCGAGGACCCCTTACCTTCTGCTGTCGCCTTGCCATATCTGTGGGCTGCTTTGCATTGAATGGATAAGCGACGCATCGCATCACAAAAACATACAACTGCAGCTTCTTTTTGCGCTCCTCTTCCTCTCTGTGCATCTTCTCCAGATCCTCCTTCTCCTCGCTGGCGGCTGACGGGCTCGGGCTGGTCGGACGGGCGCTACTGCGACTGCTGCTGGGGGCCAGACCACCCGAGCTCTCGCTCGTCCTGCTTGGAGAGACGCGGGATCCGGCCTGGGGTGCCATCGCCTCTTTGCTTTCCTCTTCCACTATCCCATCAGATTCCTCCTCGCTGGACGACGGATCTAACATCTTGCCTGAGGTTGTCTGGTCCCTACAAATATCCTAACCTGTCAAATGTTTAGGGTTTTTTTTTAATATCCCCAGATGATGGTTAAGACACACTCTCTATATAAAGTATGACGAAAAGGCCCTGATATTACTCCCTTTGCTGCGAGATGTCAGCAGTACGAGTGGTACTGGAAGAGGTTTTGTCTGCTTCACTCTGAGCGTCCCCTGCGCTGAGCGCTCGTCGATGCTTACGTATTTTCTGAATTTTATTGGTCGGTTGGTGCTGCGGATGTGAGAGGGGGAGGTGAGAAGGAAGCCGAGGGGAGGGGCAGGGGAGTGATGTGTAGCTACAGATGAGATCCGGGACAAGAGCTGCCTTTTTCTGTGTGGAAGTGAGGGATGGCCTCTCCCTTCCAGCTCGGACCGGAGCTGACCGTGGTCCTGAAAACACAACACCACCACAGACAGAAAGATGCGCGCCTTGTCCTTAGCTGGAGGTCCTCATGACATCTTGCAACGGCACACCTAAGATGGCTGCCACAAGATTTCTTTCATGCTGTCAGTGATTGCACTGGGCAGAACATGAGATGCAAAGCAGTGGGTGCACATATTCAGAATGGCTCCTTATCCGCCATACACACTGTTTTTGGAGGGTGGGGTAGCCATAGGGACTAAACTGCTATCCGTCTCTCTCTTTTACTCTGAAAGAGAGAGACAGAGAGTAAGTGTGTGTGAGTGTTTGTGTGTGGGGGCTCCTAGTTAAGATAAATTAATCGTTGAAGCGTGTGCTGGTAGGTTATCACCCTTATTATTATTATTCAAGTCAGTAGAAATCTGCTGGTGAAATTTCAGTGTTTATGGTCAAATGAAAGTGTTCAATAATGCCTATAAGTGGATATTAATCTGATATTAATACCTTTCTAAATTTAACCCTATTGTAAAATCTCACTGCATTCAACAAGGGTGTTGATTAATTTTTTTTTTTTTTAAGAAAAAAATAAACATAACCCTTCAGATTCCTCCAGCACAGCTTATAAAGTCAACCTGGACAAATTACAAGTACAACTGTACATGAAATGGAGTTTGTGTGATGCATACACTTTATCTTTTTATGAAAACATTTTTTTCTTTCTTGATAGAACCAATTAATTAAATCTGTTATTTATTTATTTATTTTGTATTGATTCATTTTTTTCTGTCCCGATGTGCATTCATGCACAGTTGTATGGTAGGGAAATAGAAATAGATTTTGGCAAATACAATTAGCCTAAATTAGATGGCCTTACTTTAGAAAACCAAAATCAATTCAATAACAGTGAACCACCACAAGCGCACTTTCCACTCAAAGCTGCATAATTTCTGGATACACGTCCACAAAGTTATGGATTTTGTAGAATCATAGCCAGGTGTATGATCAATGTACCAAACAGGTGCTGGTAACCATCAATTTCATATGTGGGTCAAAACAAAATAATTAACTGAATCAGAAATAACAATCTGGGCTGAATTGGGTGAGGAACAGCCAGACTTTGCCACCAAAGTGAGGTTGTGGAAGACAAATTCATGTTACAGAATATGCACCATGGCAAAACTGAGCACTGGACTGTCCAGCAGTAACATACTCTCAAAAGTAGCAGGAACTAGCAGGACCCACATGAAGCCATCTAATGTCTGGGGAAATCTGGCCAGAAATGGTCTTCATGGAAGAATTGTTGTTAAAAAAAAAAAAAAAAAAAGCTGTATCTCCAAATTTGAACAAGGCCACATGATTCAAATGTGCAAGAAAACCTAGTAGCTGAGTGCATCTGAGCAATGCAGGCAGATGGTTATTCTTTATCCAATCAGTGGGTTGTCTGACCCGCTGTGTATTGTGCATGTATGTGGTCTGTAGGGGGACAATAACCCCAAACATTATTCTCTTTAGCTTATCATTGTATGAGAGACATTTTACAACTTTAGGAATGCTCTTGGACCGCTGGTCCATTCAGTCTTGGTTACTTTTAACTTGCAGCAAACTGAATGTTTAGTGATTTTGTTTCCTACCACCAATGTGCAGGTTAATAAAATAAGAATTTCCTGGTAGTTGTGCCAGATTTTTTTTTTAGTTAGTTAGTTTTGCCAAGTTATCAAAATGTGTTTATCATCAACGGATTTTTTTTTTTTTTTACTGAAGTACATTTCAGACTCTGTACTTTCTCACTTTGACTTTGAGGTAAATTTGGTGAATCAGTACCTCTAATTTTACCTGTTTTTTTTTTCATACAAGTATTTGTACTTCTAAAGTACAGGATATGAGTACTATTGTCACACTGATGTAGATGAGTCAAACTGATGTAGGTGAAGAATGGGATTTGATATGGTCTTGCTAAAATAAATAAATAAATAAATAAAAATCAATTATTCTTCCACTGGCTAAAAGAATCATGGGATTTTTAGACCCAAGACTTGTCCCTCCCACTTTACGTAATATAAAATGGAATGGAAACAAATTTATTTTGAATATATATAGTTAAAAAAAGAGAAATGAAAAAAAAATTAACAAACAATTCACTTTCAGAGTAATAAAAAAAAGAAATGTAAAAATCAATCTATACAGACAGTGGAAGACAAAGTGATCAATAAATACAGTTATATACATTCGAAAAGCAGTGAGAAGTATAAACTTATGTAATCTCACCCCCTCTCCCAAAGTCATCAACATTTTAATTAAGCAGCTGTCTATATTATTTAATGTTAACATAGTTATATAGAGGTATTTAGGGACAGTGAGACACTAGAGTGGACTTTCCCTGCCTAACAGTTTGACCAGTCAAACAGACTGTCTACCTGTGTGCCGCAAATGTCAGTCAAGTCAGTAACCTTAGTGACAATAGGAACAACTCCTCAAGTTGTGACAGATCCGAAAAATGGCATCCTCCAGTTAATGTTGACCACCTTAGCCTAGCAGCAGGAGTCTGTGCATCAGATGTTGTTTGAGGAGTCTGTTTTTGCTGGAGGAGATGGAGACATTGGCTCCATACCCAGTTTACAATTAAAGATCAGTGTAACAGACAATCACCCAGTCCAAAAGTGTTACAACTCCATTCCCAGGCCGTTGTACAAAGAAGTAAAAGACTACATTCAATATCTTTGGGACGGGGACTGGATTTGCAAATTGGTGTCATCCTACTCATCGCCAGTTGTTTGGGTCTGAAAAAAAGACCAGAGTCTGCAGCTCTGTGGGGACTTCCGTGGTTTAAACAGAAAGACTATTGCAGATCACCATCCTCTGCCATGAATTCAAGATTTACTTGACAGTTTGGGAGGTAACACATGGTTCTCAATACTAGATCAAGGAAGTGCTTACCACCATGGGTTTTTCAGCGAAGAATCCAGGCACCTCACAGCATTCAGTACACCGTGGGGATTGTATGAATGGATTCAAATTCCCTTCAGCTTGACAAACACACCCACAGCATTTCAGAGGTGTATTGAGGGAGTGTCGGAGGGTATGTGAGACGAATGCTGTGCTCCATATCTCGATGATGTGCTGTGTTACTCCTCATCCTTTGAAGATCAAGTAAATCATCTCAGACAAGTCCTTAGCCACATGAGGCAACATGGAATCAAACTGAGACCTACAAAGTGTGAGCCATTCATAAGTGAAGTCCACGATCTTGGCCGCCTTGTGTCTGGTGAAGGGTTCAAAATGGATCCTTAAGACTTGGAAGCAGTTGTAGCTCTTAAAGACAAAAACCCTCAGACAGTTGGAGATGTTGAGTTACTGCTGGGTTTTCTGGGATACTGTCACTCTTTCATTCAGGACTTCTCTTTGTAAACCTCTATTGTATCATTTGTACATTTAGCAACATTAATGTGGTTGTATTTCTGAATGAGCTTGGAAGAAAATGTGAAAAGGTTTGGTGCTTGTGAACTGTTGAAGCAGTGTAAATCCTGTAGCCGGTTAATTAAGAGCTCGTCTTCAGCCTCCATTTTGGTGCTAACAGGATTTCATTTCAGAACTCTCCTGACCCCTGCCAGGTCAGGGGGGACAACACTTGACTCAACAAAAACAATTCTCAGCTACAGGGGAAAAAAAAAAACAAACAAAAACCTCACAGAAAAGTTCACAGTGAATTTGAAAGATTACTCTAGCAATAGATGAATATAGATCCCAAAGCATAATAAACCCTGGCTTAAAGAACCACTTTACAGATCTACTAAAAACAGATTGCTAGTGCAACACTGATCTAAAGGTATTGCTCTCTTTCCTCTCAACCCCTAACCAGTTGAAGCAGATAGGGTACCCTTTCTGACCCTGATCTGACAGGGCTTTCTTCCTGTTAAAGGGGAGTTTTTCCACCAGTCACCTCATGCTTGGTCAGCATAAAGGGATTTGATGAAATCTTAGACAATTTAATCAGTGAATTAAAGAGACCCAAGTCCAGAGACTTCACTTTGGACTTGGGCCCTTCTTAAATTCACAAAGTCAATTGACTTTGCATTAACTAGACCAATTGGGAATGACTTGAACTATACACCATATTCTTGAAGTGCCTTGATTATACATTTGTCACAATATGACAAAAACTGGACTGAACCAAAAACAACTGTTGTAACATGTCACACAACCCTAAATTGTAAAGTTCCATTTTGGGAATCTAAACTTCACTCTTGACAATTTAACTCATTTCTAGGGATAAGCTGACAGGAGTCCAAAAAGCATGAATTTTGACTCTGAAAGCCAAGGAACAGGAGAAAAAAAAAAACCCTGCATTATTTGATTCAAAGAGAAACAGAAGAACAAGGTTAAATGTTTATTAAAAAATTGACAAGGAAAAAAGTGTTGTCGGCGGCCACAGCAGTCTGGTTCGTGACGTCGGCGGCCACAGCAGTCTGGTTCGTGACGTCGGCGGCCACAGCAGTCTGGTGCGTGACGTCGGCGGCCACAGCAGTCTGGTTCGTGACGTCGGCGGCCACAGCAGTCTGGTTCGTGACGTCGGCGGCCA
>JAOWBL010020369.1:0-21100 GCA_028564865.1 Zenarchopterus dispar
GGAGGAAACCGGAGTCCCCGGAGAAAACCCACGCAAGCACAGGGAGAACATGCAAACTCCACACAGAAAGACTCCTGACTGGGAGTGGAACCAGGAACCTTCTTGCTGTGAGGCAACAGTGCTAACCATGAAGCCACCATGCTGAAATACACAGAAATACAAACAGCCACAAATTGGTTTACATCAGGGGTGGCCAACCCTGGTCCTAAAGAGCAGGTTTTAGATGTTTCCCTCCTTCTTCACACCCTGACACAAATGATGTTTAATTAGAATCAGGTGTGCTGAAGCAGGGAAACATCTAAAACCTGCAGGACACCTGCTCTGTAGGACCAGGGTTGGTGACCCCTGGTCTAGATCAATCCCTGTGAGGTTTCTAAGTCAGATGATGAGTTGCTTGTATTCCAACCATTTTTCCAGCAAAAGAGGTTCATCAAAACCTGAACTTAAAATTTCAACTTTTGTTTCTTCCTAGAAGGCTTCAGTTGTTTCATCTTTGTACTTATCTTATCTCTTGCTGCCTTATAGAAGCACATGAGCACATTTAAACCTTTCAAAGATGGTCAAGTTAAAATCTAAAATTCATCTGAACACCGATGATAGAGAAGAGGTGTTTCTGCCAATAACTATATTATTATTTACTAAATAATTTTAAGTACTGTAATGCTATATTTTGTTCATGTGCCTTTTAGAGAGGGGTTACAAATAATAATGGTTAATTCAATGCTCGATTAAACAGGAGCACATTGTGACAGCCAGTTTGATGTAAACCACTGTACAGCAGGTGGGATCTGGAGCATCATTGTTAGTCCTGGTGTGTGCCAGTAAAAATAGAGAAGTAAGTAAAATGGTCACGTGTTTGCAAATTAAAAATATAGAGACTTTTAAATGTTAACAAAACCTCTTCATTTTTGTATGTGCACTTTCATGAATTAACATCACATGATTTTAAATTTTTTTTATTTTATTTAGACTCAGCTGCAATGAGTTGGATCAGAAATGGCTTACAAAGAGTTGTACTGAATTGGAACATAATTGTACTGAATAAAAATGTATTTCATTGCGTTGTACTGAAATTGTTAACTTTTTGTAAACTTCCTTGAGATTTTGTTATGTAACTGTATGTAACTTTAAAAATAAAATGAACAAACGGAATACATAAGCTTTCTGTCAGCCCAGCCCGGCCTCTGGCGGATCAGAGCGCCTGTTAGAAGAAGCAGATCATTGATCAGAAAAGGAGATCAATACAATTGATCACACTAGCAGTGTGAATTACTACCAACGGGCCACAGTAAAGGACTGAAGTTGGTTCTGTCATTTTATTCAATACGTCCCGGTACGAGAAACTGATTTACGTCTTTAGCGCGTGCTCGTGCGCACCTGCCATACGTCCTTCCCGCTGTCCGTCTCCATCCCTGCCCCGCCCCGCCGTCCTGCGCTCGTCTGTCGCACTGAAACGTCTTCACCGGTCGGGCTGCCGTTTTTTCATTCGTGTCCACGGCCGTCCGTCAAGTGCCTCGCCTCGGGATTGGGCTCTTCGGGAGCCGCGTCCTTCTGGGCTCTACCTGTCTCGCTGTGAGAGGCTGACGGCGCTTCCTGCTCCACGCGCTGCTCCCGCCCCTTTCATTCAGCTCCAAGGAAGGAAGGAGGAACTGCGCGAGCCCCAGCCGCGTGTGTCACTGACAGTGTGCCGTTAAACCGCGCTGCTATGTGTCTCCCTGGGATCCTCTAGCTCGTCTCACTGCTGGTGGGAAAGAAGGTCAGAAGGTTCGGGGTCACGGCTGCTGGTTTCGGGGCTGCGGGGACGGTAGGAAAGGTGCGACGGAGCGCGGCAGAGAAAAGACAGGCAGAGAGGGGGTTTCTTTCCTGTGTGTTATCAGATAGCTCGCCTCGCTTCCCTGCCACGACAGGACTGACGTAGAATATGGCGGAACATCACCCGGTTTCCGACAACAAGCAGAAATCCTCCCTGAACTCCGGAGCGTCGTACTCCGGGAATGGGCGCAGCAGCACGGCGGTGGCGGACAGAGACGGCGTGGCCGCCGCGGGGGGAGCGGGTCTGTCCGTCGGCCTGTCGCAGCCGGCCGGTTGGCAGTCCCTGCTGTCTTTCACTATCCTTTTCCTGGCCTGGCTGGCCGGTTTCAGCTCCAGGCTCTTCGCTGTCATCCGTTTCGAGAGCATCATCCACGAGTTTGACCCTTGGTAAGTGCGTTTTCTCCACGTCTTCTTGATCTGTGTCACGAGAGGTTGCTCCATGCGGACCTCGGTGCTCTTTATACCAGGAAGACTCCTTGAAACGCGAGAAGTGTACTGTTTTATTCATTTTTTTCTATATTATTGTCATGCACCAACATCCAGGGAAAACTAGACCCGTGCTTTGCGTTTTTCAACCAAGAATCACAGAGATTGATTGTCGTTTTGGAGTACAGTTTAGCACAGTTTACGGTTGACGTGCTTCACGTGATAAATTCAGACTTAAATGAGCAGATTCCCTCTTATGGGATGAATAATAGCCATTGACATTTCTCTGCTTGAAGATTTGAAGCCAGCTTCAGTATTGAGTCTCATGTGGTGGCTGTTGGTGTTTTTGATAGAGTGCAACATTAAAACCCTGAGTGGAAGAGGAGGGAGCAGGTCGGAGCAGAGTAAAGGAGGACAATAGTGACAGCCTCATCCTGGGCTGAAGCCAGAAGTTAGCAGCTGTGGCTCAAGTCCCTCTCACTCAGATTTCTCCTTTGTTTACCCACAGATCACCTCTGGTGTTGGTGCTGTGCAGAAACACCAGCACTGATAACAAGGTTTAATGCAGTTTGTGAGCCAGCAATGTGACACAATCCTGTTTCAGCTGCAGCGTCATGACTCTCAGCCGCTTCACAGCAAACACATTGTACCTCCTGCCACATACGGACTTTGACACTTGCACAGTATCCTCCTGAGCTCACAAAGCAACTGCCCCTGTTTTGAAGTGAAATGTACTCCTTATTGTGCATTATTTTGATAAATGTCCTCAAGACTTTTAGTGCAACTTGATATGGGTTTTGTTTTACTTAAATGTAATGCTTTGCTGAGATCAAGAAACGTAGTGGATTTATTTCAAGTTTGAACAGGACCTCCTCCTACTGATAGCTGTCTACTTAGTTTAACAGATGTTGCTGCTAGATAAAGTGTTGCAAAACAGTCTAATTTTAATGGTTTTTTTCTAAGCTCGCCTTAGACACACTGGTTTCTCTAGAGCTGAACAGGCAAGAGCTCTGGCACCTTAGCAGAAGTGATGCAAACTTTTTTTTTTTTTAAATTCCAATTCTCACTGTCTTCATATGTACCCAGCTTTTTATGTCCAGAGCAGTTGGTTTGATTCCTTGTCAAAGGACCCCACGCTGCCTCTGACTCATTCATTGGTGTGTGATTGCATATATGACAGGAAAAAAGTGGTTTGTAGACTCAAGAGAGAAGAAATCTTTAAGGTGGTGCTTTATGAATCTGTGTGTGTGGATGGGTGAATGTGGCTGATGCTGTAAAGCACTTTGGGTGGGTTAAAAAGACTAGAAAAGCGGTGTAAAAATACAGTCCATTTATCGACCTGCATGTCTTCTTGTCAGAAATTGTCCAAGCTTTTTATTTGTACTTAAGGAGATGATTGCCTGGTCCAAGCCTGCATTACATCACTGAAAGCATTTGATGATTATTCTGAGAAGTGTGCAGTGTGGGTTAAATGGCCAGCTTCATGTCTGCCTGCTAGCTAAAAACGGAGTCTTGAAAGCTTTGGCTGGGTGAGAATCCTTCAGTTTCTGTGGCATTGCTGTCTGAAAGCCTAACATGGCATGACACGGTGAAATTTATTCATACAGCGCTTCATTGTTCTATCACTCTCCCTTTATGGCTAGACTGACAGCATTATGCAAACTAGATATTTGGAAAGCAAAGGAGTTATGCGAGTCCTCATTTGTGTCCTTGACAAAGTGTCTCTGGAGGGTTGTACAAGGATAATGGAATATAACTATGGTGGTAATTGTTAGAAATGTCACACATAACGCAAAAATGTGTACATTTATGATTCAGAAATATTTTAGCATGTAGGCAAGATAGTCTGCTGTTTGTGTGTGTATATGTCTCTGTAGTGGAGATTTTCTTTGGTTTCTGTAAATTTACTATGTGCCTGTGATGCCCTTAAACTGAAAAACCCTGTGTAGTGGTTTTTTTTTTTTTTTTTTGTAGGTTAAAGTCATCCTAAAGAAACCTCAAGGCTGTCAAACTCTGTGAGGAGTAAAACAGAGAGTGATTTACTGGCATCTCAAATGGCTGTTTGTTGCCAGTATCCCTCATATGGAGCCTCATTACAAGGTTTCCATAGTTTAGGTTATCTTTGAAAGAACATTGCATTTGAGCTAACAGTCGTATCGTTCCCCTATAATTCCCCTCCATGTCTCTGCCTCACACACCCTCACTGATGTGTCCCTTTGATGTGGCCAGCTAATAGTCCCTTTCCTTCAGAACGACTGATCAAGCCATTAGATCTAAGAGCAAAGAGGGTCAGTACTGGCAATAGGCAGCCTCCCTATAAGATGGTTAGTTATGCTTTATGTTTGGGCTGTGTTAAACATGTGCAGAGGAGGATCAGAGCAGGTGAAAAACCAGCCTAATTTGTACTTATGTCTCCATCTGAGACACGTATAGTTGCTTGCTGGTGAGTTGGATGTCCTTTAAAGAGTGGTGAGAAGACCTCATCTCATCTTTTTGTCATTTTTTGCTCAAAGCTTCAGCTTTAAGAATAATGTCTTGCTGGATATTTAATTCAGCCAGTGAGTGCTGATTTAACTGTGAAGGTATTTGCGTTGCTTGACACTGGTGCTGCAGTGATTAGTTGACCTAATCCATTAGGTTGTTTCTGAAAATTTGTCAGTGTCTTAAAACCATACAAATGTCACAGCCAGTCTCAGGTCTCTCCAGCTCAGTGGCAATGTAGATGTTCATTCAAGTTCAAAGTATTGCTTCCTCTGGCAGACAATCTAAAATAGGTCTTACGTGTTGGATGGACTTCCTTATCCAGGTTGTCTGTCCAGGTGTTTTCGGTAAGCAAATAATTCTTATTGCTGAACTGTTTTTTTTTTTTAAATTTTTAAAATTTTTTTCTTTCTTTTTTTGGTCAGGAGGGAACGTGCTGGTGTCACCACTCTCTCAGCCAACTAACATGAAAGCCAACTAATGCTCTCTGGTCTTTTTAAAATTCTGATACACTGTGGTGTTGGTAACTGGTCTGTGGCTAGTTGGAATAACTGAAACACAGGAAGTATGACGTGGACAGTAGTTTCTCTGCAGATGATTGCAGAATTATGCAGCTGTTCAGAAAGTTCTAGTTATCTTCGTCTGCAGGTGTTGTCACTCAGGAATCCCTGTGGTCCTGGACTGATTGATTCAAGGGAGTTGCACCATCAATGGTACCAAAGCACATCAGATGCATAAACCACACGTCCCTCCTCTGGGATTTATAAAGAAAGAATCAGATTACAGCAGGGATGGGCTCCAGCCAACACCTCTAATGTGACCTTCAAGAAGATGTGTGTCAGGAATAGAAAATGAGTGAGCGATTGTCGATCTAATAACCGCAGTAGTTGGTAACAGCTATGAGATGGGATGGAGATTTGGAGGATCTTTCTAACGCAACTGTAAAAAAGAAACAAGAATCTGGAGACCAAGTGATAGACTTCCCAAGGTCTGTTTAAAAACCAGTCAGCCATGCACCATCTGTACATCTGGTGTCTTTCGCCTAATCATTTTCATGTCAGGTTGTATGATCCAATATATAGGTTTTACTATCATTAGTTGCAGATAAATCAGAGATTGCTGGTTGTACTCCAAAACCTGTTATCCTG
Organism: Zenarchopterus dispar; assembly: GCA_028564865.1. Classification (NCBI taxonomy): domain Eukaryota; kingdom Metazoa; phylum Chordata; class Actinopteri; order Beloniformes; family Zenarchopteridae; genus Zenarchopterus; species Zenarchopterus dispar. Next base: position 5,868 of record JAOWBL010020369.1, read on the forward strand.
TTTCTATTTAGATCTTTTCTCTTGTACTGGTCCTTTGCTCTAAGTTTCTAGATTTGATTTATCACATTTTACATTCAGCAATTTTTGTTTTGTTCACAAATTCAAATACGAGACCACTAAATACAACGGATTTCCTTTTCTTCGCTTCACTGACGAGTGTCTCAGTTTCACATACAGTAAAAATGTGGTTCTGCTACTGTTACTTTCATTCTCATGTATATTTATTTGTGGTGTAAATAGTGTTTTTATATACTATTTATGAAATAAGTGAGAGTCTGCATCCATTTATGGATTCAAAATGACAGAAAGGGAATCAGATTCAAAGATATACTCACAATTCTACAAATATTGAGATTTTTAAAATAAAATCGTACATGTACATGTTTTTATAAACCTTACAAGAATAATTCTTCTGCAGGCACATTTTTAGCTGGGAAGCCACACTTGTGTACACTGGACCCCAGATAACTGCACCAGTGACATTTTACCGTTGAGGTGTGTGGGAAATTAGTTAGGTCTAACAAACCCAGTATTCAAATCAGCCAAAACTGAAAGTACGGAAAGCTGCTGAAACATTTCTCATTGAATTTAGGATTTTCTCTCGCCCTCTCTCTTTTTTTTTTTAAGATGTGACTTATATATTTTATTTCAGTTCTTTTTTTGTATTTCATGGTATTTTTGTATTTGTTTTTTGATAATGTTTTTGTTTGCTTGTATAAATGCAGGTTGAGATTGTACTGATTATTTTGATGTTTTTAAAACAGATTTCATTGATAGAATGTGATGGCTCTAACTAATATGTATGTGCTGCTGGTAACTAATGTTAAGGACAAAACAAAGCATCACTGTTTTCTCGTTGATGTCCTCTGTCAGCCAGTATTTATCATCTATCAAGGACAACAGTCGCCAAAGTCATGTTTAATTGAAAGTGGACTGGGCTTATATAGTTCAATTCAGTTATATTTTAAAGGAAATGTATAATTGCTAGTAGCACTGTGTTTGCTCTCTGTGCTCTGAGGGCTTCAACTAATACACAGATTTTTAAGAACTACCTAGTAACTGTTCTTATCTCCTAGTGACCAAACAGGCCACAATTTGGACCAAAATTCTGTTAATCGTGGCTTTAGAATAGTTGACCATCTCTGTCTGGACTGAGGACGTTGGTTCACAAAGCAGGACTGAGCTCGATCTGTATCACAGATGGGTAAAGTCCAATAAAGGTCTTCGTTTTATGTCCACTGAGAGACCAATAGACATCAATGTTCTCCCCACTCCCAGTTGTCATCCAGATTTGTTTCAAGTTCATCTGAAACTATTTTTTCTTAATGTACTGAAGTGTCTGCAGTATCCACAAAATATGGTGGTTCTTGAACTCTAATTTTAGAGGGGGAAATTAAACACTGTACCTGGTTTGACTGTGGGTCTTACTTTTAGATTTATGAACATTACACCAGAATGTCCCCGTGAGCCTATATTGGATTAAGCAGGTATAGAAAATGGATGGATGACTATATCGGAGCCTAAGCCAGTGCAGCGTCTTTTGTGTTAAAATAATCCTTTACCCGGCCATAGTCCTGACATTACAGTGTCAATATAATGCAGTGTAGGGCTCAGTATCTTACCCAGGGATACTTTAACATTTAGACGAGAGAAACTCGGGCTTGAACCAGCAACCTTCTGACTGAGGGGCAAGCAGAATACCTTATTAACCACAGTTATTTGTCAGTAATTTACTCTTAAATTAAAACACATATTTTCTGGGTTGCATTACACTGCAAAGCACACAGAATGTGAGGAATTAGTTTTTGTGTGATCAGTAATGAACAGGTATTAGACGGGTTGCTGATGTAGATCTGTCTCAAAAAGTTAAGATCTTCTTTTGTGTTTCTTGACAGGAAAAAGGTGCTTTTTAAAGGTTTGAAATGAAACGGAGGCAGACTGGGGTAGAGAAATGATAAGTACTTGCTTGAAGCAGAATTAGGACAGTGGACACATTTAGCCCTGTTGGCTTCATTTACTCAGTTTCTTCAGATCTGCTTCTTTTTGTCTTGTTTTTGTATTTAGTCCTTTCATCTCTTTGTTCGTATTGAGGTTCAGTGACTGCATCATTTTGTTTCTTTTCCTCAGCTTTTAGGTTGTCATTTATGTAGAAACACAGTCAAATAAGAACTGTGTCAAAGTCACAAGAGTGTTTCAAGTCCATATCTACATTTCTCATGAAAGTCAGTCCTTTCTCGAGTAAATTTGTTGGTTTCCTGAAGACTCATTGAAAAAAGTGCTTCATTTCTCATTTCTCCTGAAAAGTGATTGAGATTAAAAGCAGTCATGTACTATAATACCTGCTTTCTTTAATCGTGTGAAATGTTAAACAAATACAGGCATGAAAAGATGAGGTTTTTTTTTTTTTTTTTTTTGTACACTGGCAGTTATTCTTAAGGCATTACTTAATGATGATAATTCAACAATAAAAATTCAAAAATAAGAAAAATTATCTTTTTTTTTTTTTATCCGTCACGTTTCAAACTATTTGCTCAATCTTCAATGTCATTAAATGTGTTTTCCATATTTTTATTAGCCGTTCAGTCTGTTTAGATGAAAGAAAACAGTATTTTGGTACCGTGGTGTGTACCACACCAGACATGGACAACAGTAAGCAAAGTAGAGGGTTTTCTGAAAATTAGAGATGAAGTGTTAAGGCTAGAAGCTGTGAGACCATCTCCAAGCAGCCTCATGTTCCTGTGATGACACTTACAAGTAGTGACAAGTATTCAGACAGTGGGTCTCGGTGGTGTTTGGGGATGCCCTGCTGTGTCTGAGATCATCTCTGACTCTGTGCAGGACATAATGAAACTTCAAGACTATGCACAGGAAATATGCCACAGAGTGTCATGAAGCTCAGCATCAGTCGCAGGTCATGGGTCCAAGATCACTTGTTGGTGGTGATTTCTCGTAATAACTGTGTCACAAGATGCTAGAAGAGTTGTAATTCTTATTCATGCTATTTTCATTTGTTATGTAAAATATCCAAATGAATAAAGAACAAAAAGGAGAGAATGATTTTGTGTTTAAATATGTGATAAATAATGCTGGCAACTTGTGCAGTTTCAAGTTTTCAGAGACAGTTGTAGGTCCTGATTTTTTTTTTTTTTTTTTTTCTTCTTGGTGGAAGGGTGCTAAATCTGTGCAGGTTTAGAGGTCTCCATCGTGACCCCTCTTTCTCACCAGGGTCCTGATAGTTGGTGCCTCTAATCAGCTGTTTTTTTGTTTGTTTGTTTGTTTTGAGCCGGCCCACCTGACACAGCTCTTTAGCAGCAGTGACCCTGCCAAGCACCTTGGCGGCCAGTGTCGTGTCGTGCCGGCTCTCAGGAACGGGCAGGGAGATGAAGAGTCAGAGTGGCTGCCTGGCTCACTCACCCATGAGTTGTTCACAGACAGCTAACACGTACTGTTTACACTCCAGTTTTCATACTGAAGGACACATTAATGCAGTTTTTACAGTTGCTTTGCATTGTGAGAGCCAGCCTTCCTTTTTGAAGCAGATCATGTTCAGTTTTTGCAGTAATGTGATGCCCACCGCTGAGTTTAGCTCATTACAGTCAGCACTGCCAACACTTGCAGTGCTACTTTTTTCAGTCTTCAACATTTAATAGAAATGATGCAGACAGAAATGGAATATTGCAAAAGAACTATATTTCATTTTAATCAGAGAATGATTGAGAGACTCGCCCAACTTTACTGAATTATGGAGCTCAATGTTTGATGTTAAATTGCATAATATTGAAAGGGTTTTCTAACATGTCTTCTTTCTAAATAAAATGCAGCCTAGTTTATCAGCAACACTATTTTATATAGTATTTTTCTATTTTTGTGTAATTAGCACAATGTACATTTAATTTTGCTAATGATTATGGATATATCATTGATATCGAATCGATTTTAGTTAGACGAAACCCCTGGGGTCTAAACCGTGACTTGAAACCTATAATTGTCAGAGGAGACCTCATGACATCTTTTTTTTTGTTGCTGTTTTGTTTTTGGTTAACACCTCTGTAATCAGTACCCACTTGCTGTTTCCTCCTACATTTACTGTAAATATTTACTCTTAAGTGTTATTTCAAATTGTGGGAGGTATGACCTTGACTTAGCTTGGCGTTAACCACATAATGTTTGCTCCATAAGGAAGTTCAGTGAAAAGCGCTGAACAGTTACAATGAAAAGGCTGTTGTTTGGTTAAATAAGAAAGCAACAATTGCTGAATGATTAGTTTCTATTTGTAGATTTTCATTTTTTGGTGACTTGTATAATTAGGACGTTGTGGGATTTAAGCATTTCTGTAAAAGTACATCTGTTTGCGTTGCAAAGTAACTGTTACTCTGATCAGGATTGTAGGGTAAATATGACCTATGAACGTCTTTTTTTGTAGCCTTTAATTTATAATGCAACATTATTTGCTACTTTACCCTTTTTAATAATATAGTTTTTGTGGTGTAAAAAAACAAGTGTATTAGCTTTTTGTTAAACTCAATTGGTTTCGGAGCTAACTGTTTTCACAAACATGGACACCTTTACTCATCCACACTGCAGATTCTATGTCTGTTGCTAGTGGCAACGGCCCCCATTCCAAGTCTCCCAAGAAACACAATAATTGACCTGGTTTAGAAGTTCATCCCGTCCTGACACAACAAACACCATCAGGTGCTCAACACACAGCTCTTCAAAATCCTCTACCCTTGGTTGTTATCTTTGTGACATAGATGCTCTAACAAGTGCATCAGCAGCTCACAGTGGAGTTTGTAGAGTTCAGACATTAAAACAAGTCTTATTGGATTGTAAAACTAAACACGTTTGTTGCAGTTATGCTTGACATTGACACTCTCTTGTGAGTTTGACTGTCAAACACAATATTTTGGGTTCTTAGATGGAATAATGCCACTGTGTACTTTACATTTCTGATCTGATCTTCCTTCTCTAATTTGCCAAGTCTGTATCTTTTGACCGTTACTGGACGATAACACACTGATGCGCCTTAACAACAGTGTGAGCAGCAACATGGAGATGGAAGAGTGAGACCTGCTGACTTTGTTGTCCTTGATGTCAGCTGTTATGCAGCCAAAGCTTGTATTTAATAATACTGCAGCTGCTTACATGTGCAGGAGGAAAGCCATTATATTCTATACTTTAAAAAAATGTTTTTTTCCCAACTGACCATGTAACTTCATGAACTGCTGCTGCTTGAACTGACATTATCAGATAATCTTTAGATATTTACTTATCTGATTTATTTGTATGCTCTGACAAGAAGAAGACTTCGTTGCTCAAAATAAATAATTGACTGAACTGAAGTTTTGAATAATTGTATTGCCCTTAAACAGATGGGCAGTTCAGCTTTTTCCTACTGACTTTGTACAAAAACCAAAACAAAACTACAACTTTGGTCAAGCCAACAATTTAAAACATTTGAAAATTCCCTTTTATTTGACTTACCTAATAATAATTTTGTTATTTTATTACGCAACATTCGGTGGGAAGATGAGTCATATTAAGTTAAAATAAAATAGTTTCTTCTGCGTGATGTCCATCTGGCTTGTGTGCCTTTCTCCTATCACAAAACATGACACAACATCCTTTTGTTTTTCAGATGGGTCACATTTGGCTGTAGGATAGTACTTAAGATTCAGCATTTTTCTTTCATTCCGTCCCCTGCAGCAGCTACATGCGTGTTTGCAGTTGGAGCGAGTAGATGCTGACCAGCTGTGGTTTAACTGAAAATTAAAGTGAGAAATGCCGTGTCTTGACAGTTCCTCTTTCTTCACGGCTGCTTTTTGATCTGACTCCTGCTGTGGCTGCTACTCTTTTTGAGATGCGGATGTGCGTGAGTTGAACACGTGTATTTACAAGACTGCGATGGGATGTGACACTTATGTTGAGGACATTAACCCGAGAGCCACATTTCTTTGTACAAAAATATTAATGCTGTTTACATATGCAGATGATAGGTAATGATGATGATGAAACAGCTGTGTAATACACCTCAGGCTCTTTTCTGATGCTACTTTTTTTTTTTTTTCTTTTAAAGTTACATCGATATTTCAGGTTGATGTGATGTTACCTTGGTTGTTCTTAATTGGATCTTCTCGAGGGAACTTCTGACAGTTAATTGAAAAATGTTCTGCTTTGCCTCTGATACATAGGCAAATTCAAAGATGAGCTCTTAATTTGTTTTGTTCAACCAAAAGCAAACAGGATGTTATCATGTTCTCTGTGATTTTACAGCTGCACTTTTATATAACATGGAGGTCAGGACCAGTAAAGAGTTGCCTTATTTATTTGTATTTGTTTGTTTGAAAATAACCTGGGAGAGATATATGGTAAATAATGCTGTTTATTCCATTAGCTGTCCAATCAATTAGTGTATTTGTTTATTAATTTTCTTTTTAGATCATTTTAACTATCCAGTACGGTTTTGTAAAGACAGTTTGCAGTGTGCATCATGTAATCAACCAGAGCGATAAGTCTTCACACTTTAACTGCTTCATATGTCATGAACCTTTCTTTTGTGGCACCTGCCTTTATTGGACCTTTCTTATGTTAAAAACCTTCCTAAACAGTTTGACTTGTGATAGCGTTAAAATGTTATGTTCACCTGAAAATTATGGACATTTAAAAATAATGTTTATGCCACAGTTAGGTTCACATTTGGATAATGGCAGAGTTTTTATGATTTTTTGTCTTTATACTCCACTGGGATTTGAAATAAAGATGTAATCAAAGCAGATCAAAGTAGCTCCAGTCAAATTCAAAGGCAGTGCCTGATATCAACTCCAAACTATTATGCTTCATTTGGCTTGAAGTAATTAACTGAATCTGGCTGCTTAACTGACTGTCTGTAGTCTGCTTTTCATGATCTCGTGTCTTGACGTAGCTGTTGAATGGCTCGGGGGTTTATTCTAGTGTTTTTGGATGTGAGGCAGAAACAGTTTTCCTCCCCATCACATGAATACCCTCATTAACAACCTTGCATGTTCACATACTAATTAGTAAAGTAGATCTGGGAACATCCTTTTCTGCTGGAAGTTGTTGAAGATCATTCATGAAAGGAATGGGAAATAGATTAGAAAAGGATTATAATTGTTTTGATCACAAATGTGATTACACCTGCTGTAAGAACATCACAGAACTGTAAGGCCATTCTAGTGTCTGTGCATGTCTCTTAAAAGATACAAACTGCACTTTGGATTTAATCTTAGGTACATTTGTTCAATACAGTTTTTTTTTTTTAAATTTGTAACACAAATCCCCCCCTTTTGCCTACTTTCATATGCTTTTGTGCTGCAGTCACTGTACACTGTCTGTTTGATCTGCTCATGTTTCATCTCTTGATCACTTCTGGTTCAAAGAAACCTGGCGACTCTTTCTGAAGGCTTCACAGGCCCAGCTGTTGAATCAGACTCTGATTTATTTTGAATATTTCAAACAGCACAGAGTCAATAAGCAACTCTTGTAGATTAAGGTATTACGCCAAACAAAAGTTGGTACATTTGAATCTTTTCACAGTATCTGCAGTAGAATTACATGCGTGATTACTGAAGCTTTTCCACAGTTCATTTAACAAGTAAACACAAGACCCCTCTCCTTCTCCCTGTTTCTACACTCCATCTGGAGTTGCTTTGTAAATGTGATGGATTAGTTCAGGTCTGATTACATCACAAGAAACGCGCTAAGGCCTAAGTATAGTTTATCAGAAGGTTATTGAGTAAAGCTGATAGAAGTAAACTTTTGTTTGTTTATGGTGTTTTGTCCATTTTGGTGTTGTAGTATTGGCTTTTGGTCAGGTTGAGTCAGTCAAACACATGCAGTATGGGATATCACAATGTCCTGTGTCCTGACTGAAGACATCTCTAATGATGCCTTTAGTCAAAATGACAAGGGCTTCACGCTTCGGAAACCACCAAAAGTCGGGCTTGTTGCTTGCTTCCTATATTCATACCAAGTGTGTTGAGGCAGTGTTGGTTCTTAGGGGGGCATCTTACTGGACGATTGGTTTCAGGTGGCAAGCTTCAGAGCTTCCACAGCTTTCTCTGATGTGCACGTGTTCAGATTTGGGATTCTCCATCAATTTTCAAAAAACAAACTCACTAAATTTACTTTATGGTGCTGGAGATGTGCTCCCTGTCAGACTGAGCACAGTGTTTGGAGCAGAGTGCACGTTTTACTGCAGCCTCACTCAGGTTCAGTTTGGGATGGAAGTAGTAATATTAAATGATTTTTTTACAACTCATGTACATAACAGCCTTAATGATCACTGTTGTGTCCCTCGGCTTACTAAAGATGTGAGCCTTCCAGTGCAGGACCCTTCCATAAAGGATCATGATGCTTCACTGGAAATGGACACGCTAGCTCACTCATGGCCCAGTGTGTTACTGTGTACATTTTTCCCCTGCTGCCAGTTCTGGCCAGGGCTTGTCCCTGATTTTGGTGGCTGCACAATGGCCCAAATAATCAGCCTGCTAGGGTAAGGGTCTCTTCTTTTCTGACAGTTAAAGCCTACTTTGTTGCAATGCCTGCCATGTTGGTTTTGATGGGGTCACACCAGATGCTCACCCTCTTGGCATGGGTTTTGTAAAATGGTCTGCAGACTGAGACCTGGGATTTGACCCAATGTCCACTTTTGGGTCCTGACTTTTGTGCTGGATAGTCTTTGTAGTCCTCTATTTGAGCCACTTGAGTCTGTGGATATGAAATTTCATACAGGACAGTGCTGCTTCTTACTTTTCCTGCTAAGAGGGGTGGTGACTTTCATTCACTCTTGGTTGGTTTTTTGCTTGTGTGCTCAGTTTGCGTCAGATGGCGCGAAGGTCGCTCTCTCCCCAATTGCAGCATATTTACCCAGGGTCATTCTTTCAGACTGCCGCTCCATGGCAGTTGAGCTCAAAAGTTTTTATCCTTCTCGGTTTCCATCTGAGAGACAAAGGAGGCTGCATTCCCTGTGGCCAGTCTGCTTTACGTTGACCATACTGTGATCAGCTGGTTGTTTTGCTAGTCCAGACAGTTAAAGTCCTGTCTAAGCAGAGACTCTCTCATTTGATTGAGGAAATGATTTCCTTGGTGTACAGAAGCAGGGGTCTCCCTTTTGCCTCATGTCGTGAGGACCCACTCAACCTGAGGGGTGGTGATGTCATAGGCTCTATTAGGTTTCTGTGGGTGATATTTTGCAGTCTTCTGCTCATCACCACACTTTTGTTTGGGTGTACTATTACTGCTCCCTCTGTGGATCACACTGTTTTTTGGACTGGTTCTGTTCAGTACTGAAGTGCTGGTGCTCTGTTCGGTGGCTGCTCTGTGGGGTATGTTTCCATGTCCTACATTACATGTGTTTTACTAAGTGAACTGACTCAGAAGAGAAGAAAAAGTTGTCGACAACTTCCTTTCCCTGAAGGAAAGGAGTTATGTCTCTACTGCTCCACAGTACAGCAAAGCTCGGTGAAGAGTGCCTATTGAACTGAAGGATGACCGTAATTTAAATGTAATTTTTGCTGCTCAGCTACGCTCAGTGCCTGTATTATAGTCTGGGAAAGTCCCAGCTGGTGTTCTTTTTAACGAATTTATAGATTTCCTGACCATTTAAAAAGTCACCACCTGGAATTAACTAAGTAAGCAAAGAAGTCTTGCAAGGCAAGACAATTAAGAGCCTCCCATTGGAAAAGCTTTGCAGTGAATAATTTGTGCCTACAAAGTTCTCTAAACCTAAATGATGCTGTGAGTAGAGTTGCACTGTTATTGTGCTCTGAGGATCTGAATTCGCTTCAGTTGACTTGGTCTTGGTTGAGCAATGTTATATTTACCAAAAAAAAAAGAGGTCAGCTATATTTAATGACCAAATTTTTAATTTATAGTTTCTTTCTTCCCCAATGACACAAATATATATTCTAAGATGGCAATGACGAGATTAATCAGGCTCAAACTGTGAGCCAGATCTGGCGCAAATCATGCTTCATATGGCAAACAGAGGATGAGGCATCATTTTCCACATCTACTGGCGTCGTGATCTTAACATCACAATGATCTTTGGCCTGCAAGATCTATGAATGGACAGTTGGAAATGTTGTGAAATTTACTCTTGCATGCTCTAATCAAAGCAAAATGAGTTTGATTTACATATATGTGTGTGTGTGTGTGTGTGTGTGTGTCTGTGTGTCTGTGTGTGTGTATATGTATATATGTGTGTATATATATGTGTATATGTATTATATATGTGTGTATATGTATAAGTGTATATGTATGTATATATGTATATATATGTATATGTGTATATATATATATATATATAATCATTTTAACTTTTCTGCTACAAATTGCATCTGTATCATGTTGTGATGATCTGCCCGTGACCAGTGTGAGATCAGCAGGCCGCTAAGAGTTGAAATGCCACTCCAGCAGAAAAGTAAGACAGACTGTTGGGGAGAGAGGTGATAAAATCCACAGAATTTCCTCTGTGGCATTTCCTTTACTTTCCTCTGCACTTATTCTCACCTTTGATCCAGTTGAATGACTTATTCAACAGTGTCTACATTGCTAATGTTCCATCAGAAAATTGCTGTTACCCAAATGAAATGCACAAACAAAACTTGAAATTACCATAATGGGATTGCTGCCTTTTCACAGCTGATTAATATTTTAAAGTGACAACAAACAGAATTTCAATGCTTTTCTCTGATAATTATTTAATAATTTGTCCTAGTTTGGTGGCTGACAAAAGAGCTTGTTTGTGCTGAGTCATTTAACTTCTCAATTATAAGATTGATGTATAGGTTTTAAATTTTTCTTAGCCTTTTTCAGCTTTTGTTTTATGATTCATTTTTATTTCTTTACTTTTTTTTTTGGGGGGGGGGTGTCTTTGTATTAGATCTAAATCTGTGTCTTGTCTTTTTTTTTTTTTTTGGATTTGGTGTCTCTGGGGCTCTGTTTGACTTGAATTTAATTGACTTGCTCTTACATGTTTGGAGGTGTTACTGAAAGAGATTAAAGCGATTTTCATGTTTTGATGTGCAAAGAGCTTCAAGTGGTCTAAGTCAGTAACCTCTTTGAAATTCTGGTTGGTGGCTGGTTGATGATGGCAGTGAGCTGCATTGTCTTATCACTCGGAAATACTGCAATAAATTCAGCTAATGAAATCTTAAAGTGACATGTCAGACATGACTTTTCCATTAGGATTTTCAACAGAAGAATGTCGACACTCTGGCTTTCCAATAAAGCTGAATCTATCACAGATCCACATTATATGTGGTATATTTAAATTGTGAACAACTTTCCTTCCAGTTCTTTGATGGATGGTAGTACAAATAACAAGCCACTTACAAAATCAACAGTGTACCACAGTTATGTGAGTACACAATGTTTGTAGGTAATCCGAATGACAACATTTGCATTCCTTGTTGTTTCTTTTGCATAAGACTCTAGTTACATAAACAGGACACAGTTATTGGACACTTTTAGCAGTGATGCTGGGAGTCTTTCGAGGAGACAGAAACTTACAGACGTCATTGAAGTGTTATCTTTATATTGGATTTTCCCTTTAAGAATCCTTTATCCGCGATCAAGCATTCAGGCCCACATAACACCAGGATGGCATATTAACTGAATAAAGTACACACAGTAAAACTTTGGCATTTTACTTGTTTGATTTCTGGTAGCTGAGGATCACAACAGGCTTTAAAAGTCATTGAAACACCTCTCTTCCTCCATCACGTGGGCATCCACCCATCAAAGATGATCCTGAGACCTTTTATTTGAAAAAATGATGCTCCTGGCCTCATACTGACAAATTCTAATTACAAACTGCTTCAGATGTATCTGCATCACACCTTTACTCCCACGTTGTGCCTTATTACATTATGACAGTCATTAAATGTTGCTTTGCACTCAACGTTTATGGTGAGTCTGTCACATCGCAGCTTCGAATTGGTGTCAGTGACTTGACTTTAAAATGATGATACATGGAGCAGCCATTTCCACAGCTATTGTGCCTTGTTGCAAACTATTATTAGGAAATTAACTTTATAAATGAAGTTTTGGAGAATAAGAGGAAGGACAAAGGAAAGGGTGGGTGATTTACCTGGTTATTATTCAACTTTTATTATGGTCTTAATTGTAGTCGAAGAATGAGGGGAATATCATTGTCTGCAATTGACGAGTCATACAATATAGTCATTCATATGCTGTTTACATTTCCCCAGAGCAAACTCCTAATTATCCATGGGTAAACATGATGTCTGGTAAACACTAATGCATTTAGCTACACTTTTTTTTTATTTTTTTTTTTATAAACCTCTGCCATGAATATTATGTAAAATTTTCCTTATAAATCTGTATTTACTCACAAAACTGTTAACACTTTTCCAATTTCAGCTGTAGATATCTTTATAAATTAAGTGAAGCTGGTTATACACTCTCAACTTGCTTCCTTTTTGTTACCAAGCAACCACCTTAACTTGTCATTTTTATTGAACATTTAATTGCTTATTTCTTCGTAGCATTTTCCTTAAGCCCACGCAATTTAAGCATGAATTATAGTTTAATGTGACCCTGAAATGACTTTAAATAAGTCTGTCACACTGCTTCAAGTTTAAATGATTATCTCCATAATGTTGTTGCTTAGAAAATGGCAAAATCAATGCCATTGATTAACAACTGCTCTGTAACACAATTTTCTAATGTTAAAAAACATTGTGTTCATTTTTTATGGGTTCATTGGCTGTCTTATTATTATTATTATTGTTATTATTTTATTTTATTTATTTATTTATTTATTGGTGTGTATGTGTGTGTCGGCACATATTTTGATGGTTAGTACCACAACTTGGTAAAACCTTTATCCAATGGATATATATATATGGATTTTAATCTTGCAGCAGATATTTTCATATGGGGCATTAATATGGGGTGTGTGTCCTTCACCAGTTCTTCTTGACGGTCTAATCTCACATATTTTATTAATATCTGACTTCCATAATTCTGCCTAGGAGGACTAAACCAACCAATGTGAAACACAAAAGAACAAGACTGACAAAAAGACAAGACAGTGATGGATGCGGTGTGTGTAGTGTGATCACTGTAGTGTTTGTGTGATGTCCCTTCATGATGAGATGTTTTACATTAGGAGACAAATAGTAAAAGACAAATAGACATAAAAGAAAATGGGACAAATAGAAAATGGTGTGTGAGTGAGTGTGTGTGTGTGTGTGAGAGAGAGGGAGAAAAGGGAATGTGTATACACATACACATTTTGAATGTGTGCGCATACATACACAAGCATACACATAAGCACGTACATTCAATTATAAACATATAGGCAACCAGTTACATACATATATACAGACATATATCCCCACTTGACCATCTACATATATACACGGAGAAGGTGCTGTAAGTATACCTGCAGGTAAAGCACGTGTAATAATAAAAATCATGAGAAGAGACAGAACAGCAATAACAACCCTAGTGCCAATAATAAAATTAATCCTAACATCATTATTATTATAATTAGTGCAAGTACCACCAGCAATAACAAAGGTAGTTATTGTCATCATCGCCTGCCAGCAACTCAACCACCCTCCCAGGTGGCCCAGGATCTTCCACGAGGGTGCGACCCCCGGCCGGCCCCTCATCCAGGCAGGAAGACCAGCTCAAGAGGCATCCACAGTCCCTCAGGCCCCAATCCCACAAGGACCACCACCAACGGGGGCAAGAGCCCCAACCCAGGGGCCAAGGGCTGCAGCCGATAGCCCCAACCCAGGCCCTCCCAAACTCCCGCACCCAATCCACGGCGCCAGGGCCACAAAGACCAGCTGACCCATGAACCACCAGCCTGCCCGTCTCCACAACAGCAGCTCACCTCCTCCAAACCGCCAGCCGACAGCAGACCAAAGGGGGCGGAGGGAAGGAAGGGAGAACAGGGAAAACTAGTGTAGAGAGAGAGAAGATGGACTCACTGTTCAGTCCTTATGCCCTTGAGAATGGAAGAATAGGTGGGCAGAGCAGAGAGCCTCGCAGCCTGGGAAGGCTTCCCTGTTCAACCATTACATGTTCACTTAACCTCTAAAACTGTTCTGAGTTCATTGTCTCGCCTATCAAGGCATACATGTGGATGTACATGTACACGTGCTTATACGTCTGCATTTATTTTCAGTTCAAATACATTTTGTCAGTTAGATCCAATGGTTTAGACAAACTTGAGCAAAGTGCTTGTTTTGACTTTTCAGTTTCAAGACTAACCCTCAAGAAGTAAATAAAGACAAGCAAACAAAACACTGAAATACACACAGACAGACATGCTGCTTTTGTCTGTTATTAGTCCAGCTCATGATCTCATGGAGGTGTCGCAGAGCAGCTGATTTACAGAAGTGGCAAAGCTGCGCAAGAAAATATTGCTGAAAATAATCATTTCAGTACTTTTTCTTTCTGTGGTGCGAACATAAGTGGCAAAACAACCTCTGATGGTATGTTCTTTTGCAGGATCTCTCTGTTGCTGCATCCTTCATGGAGCTCATTGATCTAAGTGCACTGTATGACCTTACACTATGTCACTAATAAGCTCATTGCTGTTAAATGACTTTGACATTGCTTTGAAAGTTCTCAACTCAAACGAATCATGCATTCGTTTGAGTTGAGAAAACTCACCCGTCTTCTTCATGCCAATAACATTTTAGCAGCGACTCAGTAGCTATTCATCCATTGCTTTTCTTTTCTTAGCTGACTGCAGTTTATCCAATTCTTTGATATTGGAGACTTTTAGTTTTTTAGATTATTATTGTTGTGAAAGCCAATACAGCCATTTAAATTGATTTATTTTCTAATATTTACTCGTTTATGAGCTGACAGATCCGCTCATCCAGGGTATGATCTTTAGTCTTCAATAATCAAATATCCAGAAGCTGTAAGAAGCCATGCCTGGACCCTGTTTGTTTCACAGCTGCAGTAAATGACCCTTTGTAAAGCTTGTGTGTCTCATCTCTTGTGATCTGCACATGATGATGTCTTAAACATGTTGATCCTGGCTGCTGTTGATACCGGTTAATGCTTCTGACTGAGCAACCATCACTGCTGGGAAGAGCTCCAAACCAACCCTGAAAATATCAGATTTTATTAAAAATATGGACAAGTTATGCAGTCTTGAAATGTGTGTGGTCAAAGAGTAAATTTGCTCCAGCTGACTAGAAAAATAAACTTTTTGAAAA
>JAOWBL010020369.1:21200-34205 GCA_028564865.1 Zenarchopterus dispar
TTGCATTTACTCTAAAGTTTCAGGAACGTCTTAACAGATGCAGAGTTCATGTTTGACAGCTTTTACTATCCACTGGAGAAACTTTTTAACTCTGTTGCCACGTGTCCAAGCTAATCAATCAACATGAAGAATGAGCAAGATCACGTTGTGGAGCTGACAGACCAAAACTATGCAAAAGAACCCAAACTTCACTGAAAAAGATGTTTAATTTCAGTCACTTTTCCCCCTCTTACTCACTTGCATCCAAGTTTCTTGCCAGTTGTTGACAATTTAAAGTTGCTTCTCCTCGTTCATACGCATTGTAAATTAATATTTGTAGAATATTGCAAAGGTTATCCTGTGAAATCTTTATCTAGATAAAAATGTAACCCCTTTTAAAACCAATCTATTCTTATACTTTTATAAATGTAAATGATGTTGCTGATGCAGCACACATGGACTTGAATGCCAGTAAGCTCAGACTAATGCGGGGAATCAGACTAATGATGTCAGGAACACTAGCAAAACTATTATTACTATTACATTTTCTTTTTTCTCCTCAGTTTGTGACATGGACTGAAAGAGCAGACAATCAGACCATGAAATAGGTTGCCAACTCAAATTACTTTGTAAATAGGATTTTGTGGTGTTCCTGTCTGGGGTCAAAAAGGGACAGTTTGAGGAAGAAAAAACAAAGCCAACCTGTGGTTGCTTAATGCTCTAATGCTACCTGCCACTAACGAGCTCAGCTTTTTTATAGTATGAATTGACAGTTCTTTTATAGATCTGAAAAGGTTCCCCAGCCTGCAATAGGTTTTTCTAAGGTGTTTGATAATATCTCTCTTTTCTCTTGTTGCTACATCCCGGATAACAAGGACTCCCCACTTTCTGTGACAGTTCCCGTTCTTCAACTTGTCTGCAGCATCAGACAGGTCAGCTAACCACTTGGTCTTCAGCAGGTTCAACTTTGAAACAGTTTAATCTCTTTCTGTCTTACAAACTTTATAGGCAAGTTAATCTCTGCAACTACAGTGGTAAGAAAAAAAAGTGTGAAATTCTTAGAATTTTTTTTAATTTAATAGTTTGCTGTTAAATGTCACAATAATAGGCAAGCACAGTTTTCTGAAACTCATAATGCACAATTTCTATTTTGTGCTTTGATATTGAACACACCCCATAAATATTTATTACTGGTAAAAAAAATTAGATGAACCTATGCACTAGTTATGTCTGTCAGTATTTTGCACATCTGAAGTCAGGTTATAAAATTAGTTTGGTGTGGTTTAGAGGTAGTAAAAGATGAGATACATGATAAAAGGCACTTAAACACTCAATGTTTGCTGTCATGAGGCTTCTCCTAACTTGAGCCATGTCTTGCAAAAATGAGATTTCTGACGCACCATCCATCCATCCATTTTCTGTTCCCGCTGAATCTATTCTGGGTCACGGGGGTCTGCTGGAGCCAATCCAAGCCCATTGCAGATGACAGGCAGGGGTACACCCTGGACAGGTCGCCAGTCCATCGCAGATTTCTGACACACAGTCAAGTGTAATTGAGCTGCTTAAGACTGAAAAGGGATTAAAAAAAATAGTGTTTAAGGATCCATCAGGGCACAGTCTAACAAATTATCTTTAAGTGGAGAAAGCTTCTACTCTTCCTATGAAATGGCATCCAGCTGAGATAACTCCTAAAGGCACAATGCAAAATCCTCACTGAGGTACAGAGGAACTCACAAATGATGACTAAAAGCTGAGGATTTCACAGGAATTAACATATTTTTCTGTTCAAGAGTCTGCTGTACAATAGTAAGTGAAACAGCAGGGGGTCCAGTACAACATGGAGGAAGTCACTACTTCCTCTGCATCATGATGCTCTTCTGCATCGCTCTGACCTGATGTGGCGAGACGTAGGTTGTGTCACCAGCCTATGGAGCGGTCTTTCTTTAGTTGGAAGCCACTTCTGTCTTTCGGCTTTGTGACTGCCTCACTCAGAGACCTGTGACCACCACCAGCTATGAAGGCTGATTTTTCTTTGTTTTCCCCACATTTGCACATCTTTTGTCTGAGACATCTGAAATTGCATATCTGGCCTAATGGCTTGTTCCAGTTTGGCATGAGTCTCATAAAAATGTTACCTGAAAGCAAGATCATTTACATCTGTCTGTGGCCAAACAAGGCAATGTTAATTTGATCATAAAAGTAATTGTCGAATTTTTCCTCGTACAGTAACGGCATGTTTCAACAACTGTTGAATGTAACTGGTATCCAGTACATGTGGATGGAAACTCACAGCTGTATAAAGATCTCAGAAGAGAGAGCAAAAAGTTGCTGCTGTTAGCTGGACTGTAAAGACATGGTTGACGAGTGAGCTTTTGTACCACATTCATGAGTTATGACTGAGGCATGAGCCCCTGCGAAATTGCCTTGACTTAAATGAAAGGTGCATCCCTCCTCTAATAAATGATTAATTTCTCAACAAACTTTTTAAAGATAATTTTTCAGCATTTGACTTGCATGCGGAACCCCTGATTGTTCCATCCAATCAAAATCTGTGATGCAGGAGACTGTTAATCTCTTACACAATTTATCACAATCATTTTCAGCTTCTCAGTGGTTGCACATCACCGGTGGATTCAGATGAGTTGAGGAAAATCAAATATGTTTTGTGAATTAAACTATCAGCTATCCAAACACCTGCACTCTTTATTTAGCCCTGTTTGTCTCAGCCAGGCAGTTACAGGGAGATCTTTGTCTTGCATTTGTGTTTCCTGAAAGAGAAAATCTTTGTATTGCATGTGCTTTTGCAAGTTTAGCTGTCACTTTCTTATCTTATGAGAGCAAGCAATGAAAAAGTTTTTGAGTATTGATCGTATCTGGACAAGAGGTGAAGCTGTGGGAGCTAATGTCTAATTAATGAAAGAATTATTTTCACTAGGACCAGCAGCACCCAGATGGCAGGATTTAAAACTGTTCAAAAGTGACATAATGGCTTCTGGACAAAGTTGATTGCCTTTTTATCTTATAAGAGAGGTTGACAGGTCTTTAAAATGAAATCTTTTAGAGCCAGAAACGTTTGTAGGTCCAGCCTCCTGTGTGCATCCACATTGGCTCATTGTCTCAGATGTTCATACATCTGTAGACTCTGCAGAGGTGACAGTCTGTACTTTCCTCTAACCGAGTGTTCTTCAGTCCAGTTCCTCTGGGCCCACTTCCCTGTATGTTTCAGATGTTTCCCTGCACCAACACAGCAAGCTCAAATTAAATCAACATCTTTTTTTCATGTCTAAATATTAGTTTCAATTTCCTTTAAAGAAAATGAAAATGGTAAATGATTGTGGTAAATGGCTCTGGTCTTTCGGCCCTACTATTGCTAAAAACCAACTTTGAACACCACTTCTGGTTATTTCTTGCAACAAGCATGTACAGGTTATGTGACTGTCACACATCAACATTTCTCATTTCTGTGCCTTCTTCTGAAAAGCTTGTGGCTATATATTAAATGCTCTGTTAATTTTTTATCTTTGGTTGACCAACATGCTCAGTCCTGCTGTAGTTATGAAGCTTGTTATACATTTGCTTGCTGCTCCTCTGAGTTCAGCATCTGCTCAAACAACGATCCTAAACTATGAAACTAGTTTCTTGTACCGTCTCAGCCCCCTTCTCAGGGCTTCTTTCTCATAGCTCCTAGCACTTCCTGACCACATGCTGTGCTAGTTTGCTGCATGGATAGTAGGAGTACAGAGGTACAGCATGGCTTTATTCTTTAAGTACCTGTAAAGTGAAGTTAAATTACAAGTAGAGGATCAGAGAATCTCATTTGAAATGGGTGTGTTGTTGCAGGATGAAACATATTCCTGTAGTATTGAAGGATGTTGAGATGATGGGGGTTGGGGAGTTGTTTCGGATGTCAGTGTTTGCAAAATAATGTTTATGAAAAATGACATATCCAGTGGTGCTACTCTTTGATTAATTGCTGACACAGTCTGGATGAATCAGAGATGCAGATCATATCCCACTGCTACATTGAGCGGTAAGTGACTTTTTTTCTGTTGGAGCAGTGTGTGGTTGAAAGCAAACATCAGTACTGAGATACCAATATTTTCTACCAGAGTGAAGTTTGAATTTTCAAGTATTAAATGATGAGGTAGATCCATCTCAGTCACAGTTGGACACGATGCCGTCCTGCTGATCTGTCTGTAGTGTTTAGAAAAGTTTGTTTGAATATGGAAATGCTTGTGAGCAGAAAAACAGTTCCTGATCAAAACATCTTAGCATGTTTGGAGCTTTATCTGTGTGAGACTTTGCTGTCTGCATGCAGCTGTCTTAGTTAACTTTGATAACCCTTCATTTCTTTTGGGATTTTTTTTTTTTTTTTTTTTTGTCTGCATGCCTTTTATTCATAGACATAATAGTGTCAGCACTCACACTTTTTGTGTGCATGTGTACATGTATCTGTAAATGTTGTAGAAGTGTACATGTGTGTGTTATTCTCTTTGAAGTCACCTCTCCAGAGCTGTGTGTTGTTCACTTCTGCTATTTGAGCTCTTACACACACAATCTGAGAGCAGCAGGGAGCAGGAGCCCCCCGCTGAGGCTGCCGCTGCCCTGCTTGTCCTTGGAAAGCGTTGTAGCACAGATCATTAAAGGGGGACACTGCTCTCACAGCGTCTCTTTGGTTCATCTTTGGCAACCTGCTATATTTAAAGATGCTGCGTAGCAAATATCTGTGAGTGGAGTAGCTTGGCAAAGGACTAGTTAACAAAGATGATAAAGCCGAGTGGCAAGCCCCTGTTGGGCATCTTTCAACCCCAGAGTGATGACCAAAGACATCAGAAACTTGAGGGATCATTCAGCAGATGTTAACCTAGTTTAATCTTCTGCCTTAGCTCTGTAGTTTTTTTTTTTTTGTTTTTTTTTTTTTTAAACTTCAAAAGGAGACGCTGCAAATGCTGTTAAAATAAAAATGACTCTTTCACCCTGGCAAATTTCTGTCTATGCCATACAAGCAGCTGATTTAGTATACTGGTACAAACAAATTCACTTAGATTAACTTCAGATGTTCTCTTTATCCTAAGAAGGATTTTAAATGTGGAACAGCAGGCCGTTGCAGGTGTTACCATGGTGATCTGTCTGAATGATTTTTGTTTTGATTGTTGCTTCACTGCCTACATCCTGGGAACCAGAAAAGACATTACAGCAGATGTTCATGTGGCCTATGATAAAATAGATTTACTTCAGAGTGCTGTTAAAAAAAACAAAACAACCAAAAGACGGATAGAAAAAAACGGCACACTTGATGAAACTGCCTTCTCAAGATGTTTTTGAGATGCTCTACTCACTAAAAATATAAGTCACGAGTGTGTAACGTGCTGAGTTCATCTAGTGATACGAGTTTAATAAATCTTATTTGTTTTTATGAGTTTCTCTACCAGGCACATGGGTGTGTTTATCTAAGGACATTATCTGCAGTGCTGGCCGACTGTTACGCCACAGTTTGAACTGCCTCCCAGCTTCCACACCATTAAGACATGTTTTATCCAACTTATTGGAGATTATGATGATCTAAACATGGCTTTTGTTAATGACTAGTTCCTGTCATTCTATGTCTTTGATATTCATAATAAAGTTTTGTTTAGCTGTAATAAATGGCATCAGCCAAAAAAAAGCTCAGAATCAGATAAGAATATACTGAGTTTACACATTACACAGTATGTTTCAGTCCCACTAGAGTCAAGTGTACATTGTGTGCAACGTTTCGTTTACAGGAATACAAACAAGCAGGATTGATTTAGTTTTTGAACAGTTATAACAAAAAAAAAAATTGTGTAGAGGATCAGGAAAAAGGATATCGGTCTATCAAACCCCCATATTTTGGATCCAAGACCTAAAACAAGACACCCAACCTTGCATTATCACATTCATTACCAATATACGTGCATGTGTTTGCTCTTTGAAGAAACTGGAGTACCTGAAGAAAAGCTGTGCAGGAATGGGGACAAGGCACAGAATTCATACAACTGAGATTTGAATCAGGAATGTTGAAATTTGTCGTCAGCAGTGCTAATGGAGCATGTATAACTTGACATAGAACCAGCAGGACACCAAAAAGCAATATCCTCCTGGTGTTTTTTTTTTTTTCCTTTTTAGCTGGGCGAGTCTTTGCTGTACTTAAGATGTGCATTTCATTGATAGCATAGCTGCAGTCATTTTTATTACACCTCAGTCAAATCTCATAATCTATTCAATCTATGCTTTAGTGGGGTCTCACAAATGTCATTTTCTTTCATTGTCTGTACAAAAACCCGTGCTAATGGCCACATGCTACTTTAGAGGGCTTTCATATTCACATAAAAGTCGGATGCAAGACATTTGTAGTTATGGATGTTAACCGTCACATCAGACCGTGGTGATGGGTGGCTGTTTCAGCTCAGCTGTGGGAGAGCGCTTGAGGTGATATTTCTGGATCAGCTGCATCCACTCCTCATGAGTCAACTCCCTTTTTATGCACGAGCGGCTGGGACCAGAGAGGGACCAGAAACAAGGCTGCTACCTGCTACCCTGCTACTGGGCCAAACTATGCATGTTCTCAGAAAAGAGATGCATGATAAAATAATGGCTAGAAATATTGTGTGTTGCATGCTGCCAGGGAAGAACTCTTATTAGCTGGGGTTTTCAACAGATCTTTACCAAGCTGAACAGTGTGGCTCATACTGTAGCAAGGGATGACATTCATAAGTAGTCACAACTGCCTCCATGATCTGCACTTTAGCCTCAAGAGCATCACATGGCGGTGAAAGCACATTATAAGGAACATTCATTTATTTCTGTTGTGTTCAGGAGTTATCTACTTTGACTAGAACCACATCTTTAATTACTATTAAAGATGTGGTGCATCAGAATGTTCTCTCACTACTTTGGGTATAAAAAGGATTAAAAGAATACAAATATGCAAGTGTGAAGCAGTTGGAGTTCGTTTCATGTCTGTTCCTGACGCGAGAGAAGCTTGGTGGCCTCTTTCTCATGAATCTGTGCCTTAAAAGCCTCTCTCTGTTTTAATGAGTGTGGATCCCATGGGCAGAACAGGATTTTACCTCATCCCAGGCCGAAAAACGTTTTAAGAGCCCATCCGGAGAGTGGAGTGTGGGTGGTGAGTGGCTCCTCTGAAAGCATCAGGAAATCCTTTGTTCTCATTGACTTTAACTGTAAAGAGGGAAACGAAAGGCCTTGTGTTGAACTAGGCATAAATGAGAGCACCATAGATGCTGTGGATTGTCTGGGTTGTGTGTGCAGGCATTTTTTCTTTCTCTTCCTTTCCTTGTTTAGCTGGCTAAGCCTCAGGAGTGAGAATAAATGCTTTCTCACTTCTAAGGTGGCTGAGCAAACCATATTCTGAAATCCCTTATTTCTGTCTTCAGTGGAGGAACAGTTTGCGTTGAGCATTTTAATACTCGTGGAAAAGCTCAAAGGATGAGCAGACTAACTTTTCTCTATCAGCAGAGTCTATACTGGAAGGCTGCAGGCTATATCCTGGATTTGTTCAACAGCAGCAGGCTGTCAGGCTTGTCTAACTATACAGACGGCTGGATTTAAGGCTGCGCAGCTGTACTCAAGACAGAAACAGAAGGTTGAAAAGAGAGGTAAATTAGAGGAGACAGAGCTATGTGAAAGAAAATTACAATAAAGCTCAGGATTTTTGGTGTAATATGAGATTGTAGCAGTTTGTGAAAGTATAGAAGAAAGAAATGCTGAAAATAATGTTTGACCATGGATTTTAGGAGGAACGGGAATCAATCATTTCCTTTTCTTATTCACATTCAAGATGAGATAATTGTTGCCACAACGTGGTTCACCAGTTCTCTTTTCTCAGTCTCTTTTGCACCACTGATAAAACCACAGCTGTAGAGTAATCTGAGTGTTTCAGATGACATGAGACTGACTTGTACTGGAAGTCTGAGGTGTAGAGCGTGAAGAGGAATGGTGTGAGTACAGACCCCTGTGGTGCTCCTGTGCTGCTGACCACCTGCTCACTAACTGTTTGGTAACATCCTTTCTTTGTTTCTGAGATGGAAGAAATTTGGAAACTTAATTTTACTACATAATTTTAACAGGAGACCATAGAGAGTTTATGTTCTTGAAAAAGAGCTCATAAATGATTATGATTACTAGTTGAGAGTGAAATGTCTTGGTCATAATGAAGAATAGTTGGAAACTGTTTTAATAGGTGTAGAAGTCTGTTAGACTTAAAGATCACATGAGAAGGCTGAAGTGACTAGCGGATAAATGATGAAATATTCTTCATCTTCCTTCAACTGTATACTGGATATTTTCACATTGCTGCAGTAATTTGCAGGTCAATACAGCTCCATTGTCTTTTCCTAATAGCAAACATAGGTGTATAATCTCTGGCTTCTACTTTATATATATTTCTTTGTTCAAGTTAGCCTTAGCTTGAACGTTGTTGCCACTGTGTGGTCAGGAGAAGCTGA
This sequence comes from Zenarchopterus dispar, assembly GCA_028564865.1. NCBI lineage: Eukaryota > Metazoa > Chordata > Actinopteri > Beloniformes > Zenarchopteridae > Zenarchopterus > Zenarchopterus dispar. The sequence goes on from JAOWBL010020369.1 coordinate 29,666, forward strand.
AGCGTAACCAAACAAATTGTATAAACTATTACTCTGTTTACATAGATACGTAAACAGGGTACAAGTTATTATAGTAATCTCTAATAACTTGTACTCTGTTTACATATCTAAATCAAAGCAATAAATCCTGTATGAATTCTTGGATATAACAAAGGCTGTGAAAATGGTTGATGTGAGGATTCAAGAGAATAAAGTTACAAAGAATAACACCCCTTCACTTTAACCTTTACCACCAGGTTATCATTTAAATTTGTATACAGTGTTTTTGTTCCCAGTTAGTAAAATGATTTGTTGCCATTTTGTTCTTTTAAATAAATGTTAGTCACGCATTTTCTTTCTGTTCAATGTGTGGTCTGTTTTGCGTTTCTGCTTTTATCCACCTTGAAGACCAACCTTCTTAATCAGATTTGGACTGCTTGATGGAGCTAAATGGTAAACTAGTGCAACTAAATCAAACTAAACAAATTTACTTTTAATTGATCCAAAGAAAACATTACTTACTAATACTACGAATGTTATAAGTTAACCTGTCAAGGTTTGAGGCTCCCTCTGAACACGATAACAAATACATTTGTGTGTTGCATCAGGTCTTGATATAATGTAGTTCATTTTTGTAACTCGATTAGTTTTATATTTGTTATGCATTTATTTTTTAAATAAAATCAAAATCCAGATAGAGGTTTGTCCCTTAAGAGTTTGTCCTCTGTGACTGCTCTGTTCGATGTTGGAGATGTGCCATGTCTAACAGCTCTCTTTCTGTCTGTGCTTCATGTTGCAGGTTCAACTATAGGTCAACTCACCATCTCACCACCAATGGCTTCTATGAATTCCTCAACTGGTTTGATGAAAGGGCCTGGTACCCTCTGGGCAGGATAGTTGGGGGCACAGTAAGTATTTCTCGTTCTGTGTGTGTGTGTGCGCATGTGTGTGTGGGACGAAGTAGCACTTGAAAGACATAACTTTACAGCACATATCTCCTTTTTTGTATCTCAGTAAAGGCTGTTTTTAATTTGTCCCTAGAGTACACTTGAGCATATTCTGCTTAGTTTATAAAACAAATTTGACTGTTTTGACTTTGCATCATACCACACTGGAAAGAAGAAAGCACATTGTCTCAGAGGAAAGAGAAAAATACTTCTCTGTATTGAAATACTTTCTAAAGACCTAGCTTTTGCATCAAGCTGAAAGACCTGTCAGGGTGTAAAGTTTATTTTAATTGGTAAGAGAGTTGTTTGTTTCAACGTATAGAGATCATAGACATGAAAGAGGCCAATTCTCATTATAGCCATAACAAGAGGATGCTGAGAATGCTTCCTTCTGGAGAGTTTTTTCTAACATTGGTTTTCTATGACGCTCTCATAGACGGCAGAATTTCCTTGAAAGGTTTTATTCTCAATTCTCAGCAAGGACTATGTATGTTTTTCATCCATAGATCTGCTTAAGGGCAGCATGGTAGCTTAGTGGTTAACACTGTTGTCTCACAGCAAGAAGGCTCTTGGTTCGACTCCCATGCATGGCAGGAGTCTTTCTGTGTGGAGTTTGCATGTTCTCATGCTTGCGTGAGTTCTCTCTGGGTACTCTGGCTTCCTCCCACAGTCCACAAACATGTATGTTGGGTTGATTGACAATTCTAAATTTCCTGTAGGTGTGAGTGTAGTTGTTTGTCTATATATGTGATGGACTGGCGACCTGGCAGTAGGCAGGTGTACCCTTGCCTATTGCCTTAATAAGCCAGGATAGGTTCCAGCAGACCCCCGTGACCCTGTACAGGAACCAATGGTTATAGAAGATGGATGGATGGATCTGCTTACCATTATTCTCTTAGCATTATTTTTTCAACTCCAAGGCATCTTCAAAGAAATATGCTTTTGATTGCAAGGGAAAGCTAATGGATGACTGTTAATGAACAAGGCCCAGCATGCTGCTGGATTTGTAGAAAGACTGAAGCTGAAAGCTGCGAGACATTTCAGAGTCTGAACCACAAGTTTAGTGTTAACTTCCTGTTTTGTGTGGGCAACTGCCATGTTTCTGCATTTTAGTGTGAACGTCGTAGCCACAGTCATAGCTGCCAAGTCTCTCACTTTTTATACTCCGTCTCACTCTTAAGAAAAAAGGAATAAAACTTGCATTAAAAAAGCAATCTCTCATACTGATTACACTCCGAAGAAGATGTGTTTTATTATTGGCTTCGTATCAGCAATCAAATCTATGTCTGAGTTTCATTCGCACTTGACTGTGGGTGATTATTGGTCCTGTTAATGTTGTGTGTCTGAGACGAAAAGACTTGTGTGCATTCATTTACCATTAGCCCAGCCCATCCAAAAGACTCCAGGTGTTTGATCAATCAGAAAACACTTTAGAAAACAGAAAACACTGTATTGTTATTGAATGTATAAGTTACTTGCATGTGTTGTTGTTATTGAGCTATTCTCCTCCTTTTTCCCAGAAGCCTTCTGTTTCTCCTGCTCCTCTAATGGGTTGTGATCTTCTGGTTCCCTTCTTTTCTCGGTGGGTGTCCGCAGTTCTGGGAGTCCTGCCCACCTCTGGTGGTGGGGACCAGGGCAGGGATCCTGGGGCTGTGGTAGAGCCGGGCTGGTCTTCTTATGGGCCCTCTTGCCTGTGTGCTCTGGTCCGTGGGGGGTGGGGCTGTGCTGTGGGGGCATTGGGGCAGGTATGGGGTGCTCCCCTCCACTGGGGGGGGTGTCTGGCTGATGGGGATTCGGCGCACTCCTCTGCCCGGTGACTTCCTCGGGGTCACTTCGGTGTCTGGTCTGCAGCTGGGGATGGGTCTGGGCCCTACCTGGTCTCTAGGGCTCTAGTATGGGGTATTCCTTGCTGGGGACGCACGTGCTGGCTGCCTGGGCCCTGGGGGTTTTTCCCCGGCCCTCCCGGTGTGGGTGGGCCCTGCAGTCCTGACATGACTCCCTTCTCCACCCCAGATAAATAAACCATCACATCAGCGAGAGTTTTGGCTGCTGGGACCTTCCACCCTACACACCACATCTCCCTCTGTTTTTAATGCACCCACAAACGCAAACACAAACAAATCTAAAGTTTTTAATTAAAAAAAAGAAGGGGAAAAAAAACCATACACACAGTTATAAGGAAACCTGGGAAGGCGGGGGGGATACCACACCGCACACTACATTTTTCCTTTTTTTAATGCACCCAGACACACATTTCATTTAATTAAAAAAAAAAAAAAAAGAGAGAGAGAGAGAGAGAAAAGAAAAAAAAACACCTATTGACTACGGTGGAGGAGGGATGGCTGAATGATGGTGGGGTGTTTGGGGCCCGGTCAGCCAGGTGGGTCCCGGGGGGGTTCTGGGTTGATGGTTCGTGTGTCTGCAGTTCAGGGGATGTCCTTGGGGGCTTGTGTCGGATTGTGGCAGACCTTGGGTGGTAGGCTTGGCATTTGGAGCAGGCCTGGGGGTACTGCTGGGTGGCGCGGTGGGTTGGGTTTTTGCTGGCTGGTACATCCTGGTGTGGGGGTTGCCGTCTGGCCACCACGGTGTCGCCCTCAGGATGTGGGCTGTACCCTCTTGTTTTGTTTGCTGCCATTGTGTTGGGTGTGGGCGGCGGCCATCTTGGACCCTTCCCTGATGCCGGTTGCGTTGCCCCTATTCTCCCTTCCTTCCCACCGCCCCCTTTGGTCTGTCGTCGGCTGACACTTGGAGGGGGTGAGCTGCTGTTGCCGAGGCACGCAGGGTGGTTCATGGGTCAGCTGGCCTTTGTGGCCCTCATGCCGTGGATTGGGTGCAGGAGTTTTGGGCGTACTTGGTTGGTGCCCTTGGCCCCTGGGTTTGGGCATCTGCCCCCGTTGGTGGTGGTCTTTGTGGGATTGGGGCCCGAGGGGCTATGGGCGCCTCCTGCCCTGTTCTCCCTGCCTGGACGAGGGGCCAGCCGGGGGTCGCACCCTCGTGGAAGATCCTGGGCTGCCTGGGAGGGGGGTTGAGTTGTTGGCAGGCGATAACACCAATAACTACCCATGTAATTGTTTATAGTACTTGCACTAATTATAATTTCAATAATGATGTTAGGATTAATTTTATTATTGACCCTAGGGTTGTTATTGCTGTTCTGTCTCTTTTCCCATTATTATTATTATTATATGTGCTTTATCTGTAGGTATACATTCTGCTCATCTGTGTGTATATATGTACATGATCAAGTGGGAATATATGTCTGTATATATGTATGTAACTGGTTGCCTATATGTTTATAATAGATATAATAGAATGTACGTACTTGTATGTTTGTGAATGTATGCACACACATTCAAAATGTGTATAAACTTACACACATTGCCTTTTCTCCCTCTCTTTCTCATACACACACGCTCACTCACACCATTTTCTGTTTGGCTCTTTTTCTTTTGTGTCGATTTGTCTTCTGCTATCACGTCTGTCTCCTAATGTAAAACATCTCATCATGAAGGGACATCACACAAACACTACAGTGATCACACTACACACACTGCATCCATCACTGTCTTGTCTTTTTGTCAGTCTTGTACTTTTGTGTTTCACATTGGTGGTTT